>CATNWA010017584.1:0-232190 GCA_951230385.1 Staurois parvus | reverse complement strand
AAAAGTGGTACCCCTTCAGGGTGGAAATAAACATTATTATTATACGGATTTATATAGCGCCAACAGTTTGCGCAGTGCTTTACAAATAAAGGTAGACATACAGTTACATTAAAATTTTGGTACAAGAGGAAAAGAGGGCTGTAGTTAAGCTTACAGTCTAGGGGGGAAGGGTTGAGTGATACAAAAGGTGATAGCTGTGGGGGATGAGCTGATGGAGGAAATAAAAGGCAGCTTATTTGTTGGAAGCAGAATAGGCTTTTTTAAAAGAGAAAGGTTTTCAGGGATCATCTAAAGGTGGATAGAATTAGCAGATAGCCAGACAGATTGGGGTTGGGAGTTCCAGAGGATGGGAGAAACTCGGGAGAAATACTGGAGGTGTGCATGGGAGGAGGTGACATGGGAACTAGAGAGCAGAAGGTCTTGGGAGGATCGAAGAGAGGGGTTTTTGGTTTGTATTTTGAGACCAGGTTGGTGATGTAGCTGAGTTGTGGATGGTTTGTAAGTTGTTGTTAGTTTTTTGAATTCATTTGCGGGGGCGAGTGGAAGCCAGGGGAGGGATTGGCAGAGATGGGTAGCAGAAACTGAACGGTTGGTAAGGTGGATGAGCTGGCAGCAGCATTCATGATGGACTTGAGGGGGGATTAGCCTATGTAAAAGTAAGCCAATGAAGAGGGAGTTCCAGTAGTCGGGGGGAGAGATAACCAGGGAGTAGATTAGGAGATTTGTGGTATCATTGGTTGAAAAGGGGATATTTGGAGATGCTGTGGAGGTTGATTTGGACAGGGATTGGATGTTGGACTGAAAGGATAATTCAGAATCCAAGGTTATACCTGGCATGCGGGGATGGGTTGGTATTGGTGCTATTGATCCCGACTGAGGAAATCAGGGGAAGAGGAAACACAGGGGAGGAAATATTATGAGT
Source organism: Staurois parvus (assembly GCA_951230385.1). NCBI lineage: Eukaryota > Metazoa > Chordata > Amphibia > Anura > Ranidae > Staurois > Staurois parvus. The sequence continues at coordinate 231,268 of CATNWA010017584.1, read as the reverse complement.
CATTTTGGATAGATTGATTTTTAGAAGTGTGTGACCAACCCAGTCTGATATGTCTGTTAGTAAATGGGTTTGATACGTGAAGAAATTTATGGGGTGAATTGAGGATTAGAGAAATACATTTGTGTGCCCTAAACATAAAAATTTGAATTTTGGGAAACCTTGGGAACCCAATCAGCGGGACCCAGGGAAAAGTGTTTCGGAATAGAAGGGGGGTACTAGGAAAAAAACCCTTGGGGGAAACCCCGCAGAAAAGATGGGTGGGAGAGGGGGGAAGTAGAGTTGAAATGACACTGAAGGTGGGTGAGATGGGGTAAATTTGAAAAAATTGGATAGTACGTCAGGGGAGCCCAAAGGGGTAAATAGGGGTTTTTTTGAGGAGGAGGGGGTAAAAAAACTGTGAAAAAAGGGCAGCAAGAGGCCCAAAGATTTTAAGATTTTACAAAATTAGTGCCCTTTGGTTTTAGGGGTTAGAAAAGTTTTTTTTTGATTTTTGGGAAAGCGGTTTCTGGGGACCTGGGTGGGAAACCCCAAAACGGGAAGGGGATCGAAAAAGGGTTTTATTCTCAAAAAGGGGGGGCCGCTAGGGGTTTTGTAGACAAAACCGCTGCTTTTGTTCCTCAAGCAGGTTTTTTTTCAACGGGGTTTCCCCAAATTCCCATCAATTTTCCCCTCTGCCTCTCTCCCCAGTAAAAAAAATGATTTTAGGGAAAATTTCAAACAAAAGCTTTATGAGGGGTTCAAGTAAAAAACCGGGGAAATTTTTGGTTTTAATTTTTAAAAGAAAAAATTTTAAAACAAGAACATTTTTTGGGAAAAATTTGTTTAAATTTTTTTAAACATACTCCCCACAACTCCCTTTTAATACTTTTTTCCCCAAAACATTTAACTAATGCCTAAAAACACTTCGGCAAAGAAAGATTTGTCAGTAGGGCTAAAACCACCCCAGGAGACCCTGCTTCACTTTTTCATCTTTATGTTCCCCTTCCCACAAAAAAAGATTAATCTCTTTTGCACTTTCAAACGGGTTATGCATCAATTACCAGAATCAAAATTTTCCACATGCGAATTTTCACAGGGAATGATGCTTTGGGGGGAACCCCCACGGCTGGTTTGGGTCACTAACGGAAAGCGGCCACCTTTTAAAAACATTAAAACCATTCAAAATGTTTTACAGGGGCCCCTTGAGCGTCTCACCCAACCATACTTTGCTTGAATTTCTTCTGTAATACCCTTGGGTTTTTTCCTTTATTAACAAGAAACTTCATCCTCATCCTCAAAACCTGTTCAAATGCATGCAAAACATTGTCTGCCATCTTGATTAATGGTCTCGGGACGGACTGCGTCATGTGCATATCAGTAATAGGAACCCTTGCCAATTCCCACTTGCTACTGCATGTCGAAACCACCACGCTAGCATCCCTTTTTTTTAACCCCTGTAAAAATTAAAAGCCCCTGGTTTGACTTAAAAACCCACTTTTTTTTAAAAAAAATTTTTTACATTGGAAAAAAAGTTTGGCTTGTGGTAAAGGGAAAACTCACACAAAAGCCTGAGATTTTTTCCTTGGTTTCTACTATTTTTTTTGCACTGTACAAATTTTTAAATCTCTATTACTTTCCTATCCTAATTCTGCCTCTGCCTAAATGCAAAACTTAATTATTTTAAAACTAGCTGTTAGGTAGGCTTTCCCTATTTAAAAGGTAACCCCAAACTTTTTTTTAAGGGAAAACAATGTTTTTGTACATTGCTTGGGTTTTTAACAAAGAAAAAAAAGTATGTACTTTTAAATTTGGGTTTTTAACAAACTTTATTGCAGTTTCCTATCTTTTTTTATTTGAAGAGAGAGATGTTTTTTTTGTCTTTTGTCCATGTGCAGAGGGGAAACCTTTTATGGGAGTAAATTCAAAATTATCTATCGCTGCTCATTTGCGGGTCAAATGGGGAAAGTGGAAGGGCCCATGTTTCCCTTTTGACGTGATTTTCTTTTTGGGGGGAAATCTCACCAAAAAATTTAATTTTTGTTGAAAGGGATGAGGAAATCTAACTTGCATCTTATTTGCAGATTTCTGGGAAAATCATTTAAGCCAATAACACAAGCAGGAAATAAATTTTTTTTTGGGGGGCGTTCTATAAACATTCTGTTTTCAAAAACACCTCCAGGTACCAATTGCTTTGGGCATTTGCAGAAAATTACAGTGGCTGCAATTAAAAAAGGGAAAAGTAATTTTTAATAACTTTCAATTCCAATATGACTTGTTTTTTGCAATTGTATAAGAAAATTTTTTTTTTTATGTGTTTTTTTTACCACAAAAGGGAAAAATTTTTTAAAACAAAAAAAAAATGCAGCTCCCAAAAAAAAAGCAGTCTATTGGTGGTATTACTTTTCTTGTGACAGCAGCAGGCCACCTTTTTCCTTTACAGCTCTGTTTTTGTGTTTCACCCCCTTTACTGATTTTCTCTCTTCAACGCATTTGAAAAGGGGAGTTAAACTAGATCCTAAATTTTAATTTATCGCAGGGCCAAATTACATAGGTCTTTTGCTAAAAGGGCCCTCTGGCTTAGAGCGGGGAAAAACCAAAAATTGTAACAAATCATGGGGGGCCCCCAAGCAATCCCCCGAAAAAGGGGCGGGTTTAAATTTTTTTCCGCCTCTGGCAAAATTTTTGGTCGGGCTTTAAAAATTGTTCAATTGAAAAATTTCCTTATTTCTATCCAATATATAAAAATCAGCTAAAAAGGGTTTTTTTTTTTACCATTTGTTCTATTGTGCTTGTGTCAAAAAAAGATGGTTTATGAAAACAGGAGATCATTGAACAATAGGTTTAAACCTTTTAATCAGCTTTTTCACTTTTTGGGTTAAAGGGACTTTTTTTTTGCTTTTTTTAACCCTTTTAAAATTTTCTTTCACTTTGCAAAATCCAACACTTATTGTTCCTTAAAAAAATTTGGGAAAACCCCTGAAAAACACATTATATTTTTAAGCGGGGAAAATATACTCTTCAGCACTGTTTCCAGAGCACAAATTTACCCTTGTAAACCTTTGTATGGAATTTAAAAAAAATGCTTTGGGGTTTTAACCGTTATCTTGAAATCTGTTTTTTAGGGGGGGGACCTTAAAATTTGTATTAAAATTTCCAAAACACATTACATCACTTTTCTGTAATGAAGGAAGAGAAAACGGGAATGAAAATAGTATATAAAGAATAAGTTGAAGTATATTCTGATTTGTATTTTTATATGAAGGAGCATAAAATGTATGAAATTTAATTAGTAGTGTATGGTGTAGGGTGGTGTGAATGGAAAAATAATAGGTAGTTTGTGTAAGAAGGAGTTAAATGGGAAGAAAAGAACTATGAGCTAAAAGTTTGGAAATAAAATATATGAATGTAAGAATAAGAAGGATATAATGTTTGAAGAATTATAAATGCGGACCGTCTTTGAGGTTGTGTGAGTGTGATGATGTGTAGTTGTTGTCAGTTGTGTTATGTAATGTATTACGTATTAAGGTGGGAGGGATTTGGTAAAGGTTGTGGGGAATGTTTGAGGGAAGAGTTATGGCGGGATGGGGTAGAGATTTACACAATGTGTGGTGAAGGTTGTGTAATATATTGGGTACGAACACCCCCCAAGGGAGAAGACGATAACGGGTTAGTACATAAAGTTGAAAATAGAACTATACAACCAAAACAATTATGACAATGGTATACAAGTGGTAGAAACCCCCATGTATGAATAAGTGTGAAGATAGGACATAATGGTTGTCCCACTCAAAACACACACCTCAATCATAGATTCAAGGGGATAGGGGGAACTATCTCAATAAGTATGCATCGTAATATAGGATGTGCACCTAAGGAAAGGTAGTCTGATACAAACAAACCCGAACCCAAGGTGTGTTGTTACACAAGAACTCAATGTACATCCGCCCAGATACGAAAACACAAGTAACCCTTACCAGGTTTATAAGTTGTAGTCCACAGACAAGATATGTTGGTAGACGCTCAGTAAGAATGTGATATGAAGAGATCAATTATTGAAACCCCCACAACCTAATGGCCCCACTCCCCGTTTGTGACACTTTGACCTACCACCTAAAACTCAACTACCTAACCAGCAAATATCGACGTACCAAGATAGGTGTATTGTTTTTACCAAGACCACATGTACACCCAGCCACCCCACGCAATACAACTCTGACCAGGGATGTGGGGTACAATGGAACGAGAGGGGGGGGGGGGAAACTCACCCAACCCATCGACAAACCACAGCAAAATTTAATGACAGGGTAGGGGGAGGTCCCCATCCTATCTGTTGTATGGGTACTGGTAGGGGGTTGTTAGAGGGTTAGGTGGGGTTCACCTGAGGATGTACAAACGGTGGAATATTGTGGTGGTTGACTTGGGGGTATATTACATAACTATACCCCTCCGGCAGCCCACCTAACCTGAACCAATTCAGGCGCTAACCCCGCATACCAGTGCGAGTGAGCTGTCCGGGCAACGATAGAGTGGGGGAGACATACGGGACGAGGGCACGCAGGGGAGACGAGCGCAGGTGGTGGGGAAGGTGGGGGGAGAGTACAGCGGAAGGGTAGTGCGGCGCAGAGGAGTGGGGAGGGGGGGTGAGTGGTTTGGAAACATGTAGGCGCTTTCCGCCCTTTACACGCACTCGAGCCGCGGCAGAATCGCTATATGTAGGTTAATAGAGCGAGGCGAGGCGAGGGGGACGGAAACGATATACTTCCTCTTGACACCCACGAAGTAAAAACGACGAGAACACCCAACCATACCCAATAGGCCCATACACAAAACACCTAACCAATACCCCCATATACGATCACTAAACCACCACTATCGCTCTACAATAATTAATTACCGGATGCGAATTCCCGCGCCGCACCGACCCACTAATAGAGAACGCGCCACACCCATGCAGACATCTTCAGTACTGCGCGTTACCACACAAGGGTCCCTCCATCACACGTATAACAAAATATTTGTGGACAGGTATGAACGGCGAGTTGCTGATGGATAGAGACGGACGCACTGTGTAATCTCGCATAAAGCATAACTTCATTGACCCATGTAAGGGTGGAGTAGACCAAAAACGGGTTTTCGGTGGCCACCATTAGTTTACGCAGGTAGGGTGTTCCGGAGCCAGAGTTTACTCCATGTCCACTGAGTTGCGACACAACAGTGTGCATACAAAAAGGGCAGTGGGTTGGGAGCCTACAGGAGTGTGCTAGTGCTCAGTGGCTGTGATCATTTCAGAGATGCTGTATTCTATTGCAAGAGCTTATGTGTGTGTATGGTTCTTATTACTGCAACGGAAAATGTTACTTCTTTTGTGGCTGTTTTCTGCATGTTTATTGGTGACAGGAGAATAGAAGTCTTCTTACCATCCTGCGCGAGCTCCAATCTTACGTTCACTTTTAGTTAGGTATGCCGTGTTGAAGGCAAGGGTTAAATATTTTGATGTTTTGTGTTAGATTTGATAACATTTTTGAAAACCTTTTTAAGACAGATCAAACTGACCCACCAGATAGGTCAGTCGAATAGATGAAAAGCTGATGTGCGGGCTAGACTTTTGGTCCCCAGGGACAACGGAGATCTCCCCCCTGTGTAGCGCTGAACCGCACATATGGCCTGGAGTGGAATGATGCTAGGCAACATCTTCGTGAGCGCAAGTGACGGAAGATGCGAGTGACAATAATAGGAGCACGCTATTGGAGGCTAATTGCAGTACAACTTCTGCGGCACAGAACCACGGCGTATGCGGAGGGTTGGTACAAGTATGCACACAAGTCGCATTAGAACGGTGGCACAACCGTTTAGAGGTGAAAGATCAGGCAACTTCGACTAGTCAATCGTGCCGTGTCACTTTGCAGTGGGCAGCCGGACTGCATGAAGGTTTGGATCATGGCGGTTGTTGTAGCAATGATCTCATGAGACCACGGGAGGGCTCCTTCAAGCTAGGTGGCACCTACACACAGAGACATATAGGTTTGAATAGGGTGAGACATCATGAGTGATCAGCTGCATGACCACACAAATGGACTCCAGATATAGTTTAGGCAGGAAGATGACACCAGCGGATGATAGCGGGCCTACACATCACACACTCCGGTTCAAAGAGATGTAATATGTATGGACACAGGTGAGCTCGATATGAAGTACACAAGTTTTGAGGTAGGGCTTGACTTAGGTCTAACTACTACAGCAGCGGGGGGGTACGTTGACAGGAGGCTGTCATAAAGCGCTTAATGACCTGGATTCGGGTCAGCAGGGTGAGACCTATTGTGAATCTTGAAGGCTGACATATACCTGCACAGCACAGTGTCGTAGGCATTGTTTAGGGCGTTCGGCTCCAGCGTGGAGATCACATTGGCATTACATGGACTGACAATACAGAATAGTCGGCTCGATTTGCTAGTGCATCACTGCATTGTGGTGTTGACAGATGGTCTTGTTTCAGGACCTGAGTAGACAAATGGTGGGATTCGGTAGGGTTCTTGGATCCCCCATTATTTGCGTGCAACGACTCTCTGCCATTTTAGAGGAAGTGGTTCAGGCCGTGGAGAGACCTAAATCTGCAAACGAGTCTGGTGGCGACTTTTTGGTGGAGTAGATAGCTGCACAACTGAGAATTTTTGCATTCACCTGGGTCCGTACACCCAATGTAACTAAGGGTAGTCGAAAACAGTACTATTCCGATAGGATCCGGTAAGACTGTTCCCATGGTCCAAGATAGGTCGGAGACTCAATCATGATAAAGATATTGTGTCAGATAGATTGAAGACTGTACGGCTTAGGACTCCGCCTAGATTCATGACTGGTCGCCGCTCAAATAGGTCTAGGAAGGTCCCACGAGCAACATTCTAGAGGTCTATGGAGGGTAGTGCAATATCAATAATGGTGTATGTCGCTGAGTCTCAAGCGTGGTTTATTGCGTTCGCATATTATTGCAAACTGTGACCAGGTGGAAATGATGAACTGTATGCAAAGCGAAGGAATGCTTGGGTGGTTTTAGGAAAACGCGCATAGTCATTTGTTTTGACAGGTCAGATGCTTTACTGCATGCATGTCTGAAACGCCGGTTCTATGGACACGCAAGATGTGTGTGTTTTGCCGATTGATTGAATCAATGCAACGTAATTACTGCTTACTGTAGACGGCTGTGGTTAGTGTTTGTGACCTTGGTTTAGCAACGTGGATAATTCGTAACACCTGGGACGTAGAGGTGTACACTCTAGCATGTTTGGGTTAATTAAGTGGGTACATCTCTATACAGTTGGTATTTAACGCGCGAGTATGCTTAACCCAGATACTGATATAGGTTTGACGGTCTCTAAATGTGGACATCGGTATACATCTCATGATTAGGAGTCTACGCTGAACACTACATTCTGTGCGGTGGGCATCGAGTTGTAGTGTCTCCTCTCTATGTTCTAAGATTTTCACACCATGGAAGCCATACCTATTGGGGTGTAGAGCATTTTCACCATTTCTGGAAGTTATCTTGGATCAAGGAGGGGGTAGTCAGCAGAGTAAACGAGCTCCCCCCAGGCTGGGGAACACTGAGAAAATCCTGAATCTCACTCTCCTGACTCCTTTGAACGGCAAGGTGGCATGGGGAAACTGTTGGTGTGTCCAAGAAGGATGTAGAACTTGTATCCTTTTTCTGTAATGGCTGAGGAAAGGGATTGGGTGGCAGGAGGAGACTGGATCCAACCCCAGATTGACACATATAGTGGGGTACGTAGAACAAGAGATACATCTCGGTTGCCTAATAGTGAGAGTGGACAGGAATGTCGGAGCCTTGACCAGTTTGGAGGTCAGGTAAGGAGGGATTCCTTGGTACAGAACAGCTGAAAGATTTCCCACACGCAGTTAATAGAGCCCGTGAAAACATGACAAGAAATGATTGATGGGGAAAACCAGTTGAAACTGATTGCTAGCGGTGTCCCTTTACCCTACATGGCTTTTAACAATAACTTGCTGTTTCAAGTAGGTAACGCTAAGGCGGCACCGGACAGGGTGGATGATTTGAGAACAGTTAGTGGTCCCCAAACCCCTTTCGGGCCGGATTGATACTGGATTTTAGGCCATGGGCATATAGATGGGGTGTACACACTGGGTGGTAGAGATAGCAAAGGCGAGCGAATAACCTCAGAGATTCGCTTTTGGCCAGGGCTTACATGGAGATGTGTCCAGAAGCGCATTGTGTAGTCATGCCCGGATTTTCCAATATTCTGCGCCCTCACACCCATTGTTTCGCGGTCCGCGCTGAGTCACATCTACCCATAATTGAAGAGTACCGTTTGAACGAGTGGGCATGGGAGTCTAGTCGGGTCCCAGTAGTCAAAGTACTGCCCGGGGCACTTGAGCACATATGTGGTGATACTTGGACTATGCCCCGCCGGTATAGCTGAAGCCATCCCCTTGCGTAATACCTGCGCTTAAAAAATATCGGCCAAAGAGCTTTTTCCGGGTGTTTAGGGGTCCGTGTAGGTATTTCCAAAGGAGGATATTAAGGTATCATGTGCACGCCATTTAAAGTCTAGAGTTATGAAGAGTTATCAGCATACTAGTTCAAAAATCTCCACTATCTCCGTACCTCGGTCTACAACCCCCCCCAATCGATGTGGACTTGTTGAAAGGTTTAACAATGACCGCCTTAAGAGTATGTTAAGAAAAAGGTGTTGGACCTAAGATGGGAGAAATTGGAGTTTTTGTTTTTTGTAACCATGTCTCATGTTTTGCTATACGGGAGGTACCTCAGGCATCTACAGGATCATTTCACCTTTATGAATTAGCTGTCTGGTATGGCCTACCAGGGATTGCTAGATGTTGCTCCATGCAAAAGAAACCCTGGGACGACCGAGTCCACGCCCTATAGCAGTGTCTTTCGGGCATATATCTCACAGATGCAGGATAGAATCGCCAGCTGTCCATGACCACTTGTTCGGGAAAAACCATGGAGCAAGCTCAGGGGTCCAGAGAAGGGTTTATACACGGTGGTTATCTTTGTGCCAGGATTCGTACCTTCCAACCTGGGGATAAAGTTATGGTGTGGCTTAGTCCCCCTCCCGTGGAAAGTAAAATCCTCGCTAAGTGGCAAGGGGGTCCCCTTGCATGAAAATAGGGAGAAAGAGGGGAAGTGTAAATTATAAGTTTACCCGCGCAGGAAAAAAGGCAATACTCCGAGAATCAAATTTAACAGTTTAATCTCTTAAAGAATTGCTCAAAGACAGGGAGCAGTTCTGTTGGCAGTACGAAGCCCCCAAAAAGGATGGTGGTTCCCGCGTTGCCATAACGGTACCACTATAACGAAACGCTTGTCAGTAGCCCAACAAAATGAGTTTGTCAAGGAGTTTTGGTGAGGAAAAATGGAGATTTTTCTCTCACCTACCTGGACTGACGACGGTCAATACAGACATGACTAGTTACCAGCACGGGTACGCGGTAAATGTCAAGCCCTATAGAATACCCGAGGCCCAGGCTGGAAGCGGTGGCAAAGGAAATAATAGGAATGTTAGAGTTGGGAGTGATTGAGGAAGGATTCTCACAGTGAGTGGTCGAGTCCCATAGTGTTGGTCCAAAAACCAGATGGAACAATTCGTTTCTGTAATGATTTCAGGAAAAATGAACAGTGTGTCTAAAATTGATGCGTACCCGATGCCTCGGGTGGATGAGGCTCATGACAGTTTGGGATCGGCTCCGGTACATATACACCTTAGATTTTAACCAAAAGTCTATTGGCAGATTCCATTTAACGGAAGCATGCAAAAGAAATGACTGCATTTCTCTACCCCCGATGGGGTCCTTTTCAGTATAAGCGGATGCGTTTTGGTCAACATGGTGCTCCCCAATCATTCCAACGAATGATGGACAAAACGTTAAGACCACATCGCCAATATGCAGCTCCTATTTGGACGATGTCGTCATCCACATCCAGGGGTCTCATTTGTCCGTGCCCTGCAAGCGGTAGTTAGATTCCGCTGAGGGAAGCAGGTCTTACCGCCAACCCCAGAAAGTGTGGCATAGGCTTGGAGGAGGCCAAAGGTATCCTTGGCTACATTCATTGTGGTCCCAGGTCTCATTAGGCCTTCAGATCAATAAAATTGAGGCTGATTCAAAAGTGGCCCCAACCTGTAAATAACAAAGCAAGTCCGGGCATTTCTTGGGATCACAGGATACTACAGGCCGGTTTATATACCCAATTTTTGCCACCATTGCAAGCCCCACTGACAGATCTGGACCAAAAGTGTAGGGGGATCGGATCTTTGATACGTGGATCCCGAGGCGGAAGACCTCGCCATTTAAAAAGCTAAAACAAGCTCTCTCCCAGTGCTCAAACCTCCTGCTTGTGACCGCCAGAATTACTTCACAACAGAAGTTTGTGGTTCCAGACTGATGCCTATTCTGAACGTGGGACTAAGGTGCGGTACTGTCCCCACAATCAGAGATGGGGAGAGGACTAGCACCCCTGTGGTCTTCCTAAGTAGGAAGCTCAACAAACATGAGAGATAATTATGCCATTGTGGAGAAGGAATGTTTGGCCATCAAATGGGCCTTGGGCCCTGTAAATATTACCTGTTAGGAAGAAGGGACCGTTCAAGTTGGTTACTGATCATGCCCCTCTCAAATGGATGTGTGATAATAAGGAGAAAAACAGTCGAGTGACAAGGTGGTGTTTTTTCATCGCGCTACAAGTTTTTAAAAGTTCACAGTGGAACACAGAGCGGGGAAACTGCAAATAATGTAGATGCCCTTTCCCGGTCCATTGCCTGTTGGGACAAGTTGCTCAGCCACAGGGGCTTGAGCAGAGGGGGGGGATATGTGACAGTATGAACGGCAAACTTGATGGATCGACGGTAATGTGTCTCACCTCGCATGAGATCATACTAGAGAGTTAAGGAGTGGAGTCCACTCCGGGTTTTCGGGGCCACAATGGCAGAGGTGGTTCCGGACCAGAGTTTGGGCTCCACTGATGACCACCAGCAGGTGATACAAAAAGGGCAAAAGCTGGAGCAAGGAGTTGCTCGTAAAAGGCCTGGGACTCAGAGAGGGTATTCTGAGAGAGCTGTGTGTATGACTATACCTGCAAGAAAAGGTTTGCTGTTACTTCATGTTTTGGTGACAGGAGAAGCCCTTCACCTCTCTAGAGAGAGAGAATCATCTGCTGTTTAGTTAGTGCCTGGATGGCAAGGGTTTATTTTTATGTTTTGTTTATTTTGATATTTCTTGCAAACCTTTTAATAAAACTGACATCCAGTCAGATTTTGACGAAAGCCTGCTGTGCGGTCTACCTTTGTCCCAGGGAAGGAGATCCCCCACCTGAGCTAACCCCACAATATATATATATATATATATATATATAACACTGCATAAACAGTGATATGGAGGTTCAGGGTTTCAAATGGCAATGCTTAGATGGTGATTAGAGTTCAGGAAGTGACCTAACCACCTGACACAGAAAAAATGGACAGAGAGTAAGATAGAAATAACACACATACAAGGGAGGAAAATAGGAAAATTAAATAAAGGAAAATAAACGTTAAATTTAAAGGAAGAGGTCTATAGACAACAGACAGAGGACAGAGGTGACTGTGGTGGCATGTGAGAAGAAAAGTAGAGACAAAAACATAAACAAAATATATACAGTATGTATCTACTCTTATACCTGTAGATTGAATGGTATACTCCGCACACTCCCGTTACTAACAGGGTTCATTACAGTCACTCTAATAATTCCAAGAGCACTTCCGGGAAGAGAAAGAGTGCTGTTATATCATCACTTAGGGAATGACCCTCGGGCCACAGTCCCCCATCCATACTCCAGATAATTTGGTGGGTTGGTGAATCCCCCTCATAGTTAACACTGAGAGATATGTTCTCTCTCTCCTCCTGGTCCAGGAGTGATGGTAACATTTCTGATCCGATCTAGAAAACAAGAGGTGAGGATGTCAACATTTATACTTTATATTGGTTATGGCCAACAGCATTCCACAATCTAGCCAAAAGTCCATTAAATGACATCATCATATAAACAACAATAAAATGTAATGTAAAAACATAATTATATATTGTTTCCAGGAACTAAGTGATCTTCTTGAGCATTGAAATCTCCAAGAAAGACCCCCTGTCTACCAGGGTCTTGGCTACTTAGACAACGCATACAGTGTCAATCCGGGTATAGAATAATTTCTATACATCAGTCCAGAATATTCAGGAGAAAATGGGCAACAGTTCCAAGCATAAGCTGAGGCATCAAGTGTCCTTCCCAGGGGCATACCTACTGGGGTCGCAATTGCAGTGTAGGGGGCAGCTGCATATAGAGGAATTGATCTTTTTCATTTTTCCTGCAGCCACTAAATGCCTGCGGGAGGGAGAGGAGGAGAAACAGACTATAAAGGGTCAAGAAGGTTGTTGTCAGTGAGGTGGAGCTCAGGCAATTATAGACGAAGCGTTCTAAGAGTTTCGAAGTAAAACGGGAGCAGGGAGATGGGTCTTACGTTGTTCAGGTTGGTGGGGTCCAGGGAGGGCTTTTTAAGTATGGGAGTGATGTGTGCATGCTTTAGAGCGGAGGGGAAGGCACCAGTAGAGAGGGAGAGATTGATGATGTGAGTGAGGGAGCATAGGACAGAAGAAGGGTGACCATAGTAGCCAGTGAGGGGACAGGATCCAGGGGGCAGGTAGTGAGACGGGCTTCTGGTCTGAGAAAACCTTAGTGACCTCTTCGGTAGTAGCAAGGTCAAAAGAGAAGAAGTGTTGAGGGAGGTTTAGTATAAGGTATACTAAGTGGGATGTATGTCTGTTGCTGTGGTGATGCCCCCTATGAATTGCATTAATCTTGTTTTTTAAATGATTTGCAATCTCGTAAGCAGTGAGTGAGGTACTGGGTGGAGGTGGAGAAAGTAGAGAGTAAAAAGTGAGAAGAGACGACGAGGACTGGATGACAAGCTATTGATGAGAGTGACAAAGTAGGTTTGTTTGGCGGCATAGAGGAAGGAATTGTATGTTAAGAAAGCAGATTTATATAGGGCGAATGCTTGGTGAGATTTGGTTTTATGCCACAATCACTCACTCCATGCGTACGACTATGTCGTTTAAGATTTCTGGTGTTTGTCAATCTGCCAGATTGTAATGGTCGGGGGCTGATACTTCGTGTTGTTAGAGGAGCAAGTGAGTCTAGTGTGGATGAAAGCAAACTGTTGTAGACAGCAGTGGCCAGGTCAGGGCAGGGGAGAGAATTCTGTCATAGAGGTGGTCAGTTGCAGAGTGGAAAAAAGAAGGGTTTAAGTTGTGAAGGTTTCTGCAGGGTAATTGTTTGCTGCTTGGAGGGATAGTGCTTTGAAGACGAGGACACTGTAAAAAGGTGATGAGACTGTGATCAGAGAGAGGAAAGGTGAGTGTTTGTGAGGTTGTAGGGAGTGCAAAGATGGAGAAAAAACAAGGTCTAATGTATTCCCATCAGAGTGAGTGGAGACTGTGTCCATTGTGCTAATGCAAAAGATGAGGTTAGGTTTATGAAGAGTTGGGATGTAGCCGGGTTATTGACATTATTGGGGATGTTAAAATCTCTCCAAGAATGATAGTGGGCATTTCAGAGGAGAGAAAGTAGGGGTAGCCCAGATGGAGAAATCATCATGAAAGCGGGACACCGGTCCAGGAGGTCGGTATATCACTGCAAATCCTCAGAGAAATGGAGAAAACATGCTGAATGCAGTGAGTCTTGAAAGAAGAGAAGCATAGCGAGAGGAGGGCGGTTAACGGAGGACTTCAAAGGTGCTTGCATGGTGGGGATAGAAGCAAAAACCCAACCCCACCAATCCTTCCCGACCACTGGGTCTGGGTGAGTGGGGTCCAGAGGAGGCCTCCAAAGCAAAGTGCTACGGGAGAAGAAGAATCTGCTGCTTTGACGCCAGGTTTCTGTAATTGCTAGTAGTTTAAGGGAGTGGGAGACCAAAAAGGTCATGGAAAGAGGTTGAGCTTATTACAGACAGAGCGAAATTACAGATATAAAAGTGCAGCGCTATAAGTACCCTTATCCGCATAAATATATTTTTTGCAAAATATCTCACATCACATCTACTGAGGAAGAATTATATATAGTGCTGTGATTGCGCTCTCAATAATAATAAGTGAAAACAACACACGGCAATCTTCAAGCAAGTGCTCCCAGTTGGAGATAATGAATCCACAGTGACAGGGGTGCCCCCTCACCTCCCTGCCCAGGCCCCTCAGGACCACTGAGCCAGATAAAATTCCTCTATTTTTTATCCTCCCAAGACACCGTGCGAACCTCCTCCAGCAATAACGGTGGTACTTCCTCCTCTGATAAGTATATATCCAACAAATACCTCCGGCCATAATTAGTATGAACACCTCTTCCATACATGTCCCACATAAGGCAAAAAAGATCCAACATAGTGTAAAACTGCATACTTTTAATAGAAACCACACTCCAAAGTACTACTCACATTTTGTGCAGGACTCAATAGATCGCATTTCACCACACCATGGGTGTACATGATCTGTGTTGATTCCTCACAAGGTGCACCAAGATGGCGCCGATAGCCGGATATGAAGACGTCACCAAACGCGGTCTGTTAGGCTCCTCCCACTGGCGTAATCTAAGCGTTACGTCACAATTGGTTACATGTGACTCTCATCATGTAGCCGGGTTTGTTGACATTATTGGGGATTATCGTTAAAATCTCCAAGAATGATAGTGGGCATATTTCAGAGGATAGAAGAAAGTAGGGGTAGCCAGATGGAGAAAAATCATCATGAAAGCGGGACACCGGTCCAGGAGGTCGGTAGATCACTTGCAATCCTCTCAGAGAAATGGGAGAAAAACAGCTGAATGCAGTGAGTCTCGAAAGAAGAGAAGCATAGAGAGGAGGGTTATGGAGGCGACTTCAAAGGTGCTCAGTGGGGATAGAAGCAAACCAACCCCACCTCCTTTCCGACCACTGGGTCTGGGTGAGTGGGTCCAGAGGAGGCCGATCCATAAGCAAAGTGTCTACAGGAGAAGAAGAATCTGCTGCTTGAAAGCCAGGTTACTGTAAATGCTAGTACTGTTAAGCCGGAGGGGGAGACAAAAAGGTATCATGGAAATAGGTGAAGCTTATTACAGACAGAGCGGCCATTCCAAGAGTGCACATGAAGAAGGGAGGGTGGTTTTTTTTGGAGCACGGGGACTAAATTAAATTGGGGGATTGGTATCAGTGAGGGTGAAATGTATAAGCTTTGAGGTAGGAGCAAGAAGGGTTAAAAGAGATGACATATTGGGAACAGCAGGATAGAAATAAATAAAAAAGGAGTAGAGGTGCATATTAAAAGGTAGATGGAGTTGGGGACCTCAGAACGTGTCGGAGATGTTTCCCAGGGTGCATGCTTGCAGTCCATCCAGCGAGCATGTAGATTCTTTGTGAGTTTCTTTCAAGCTGCTGAGTTATGAGACACTGCTTTAAACTGCTGTGTTTCAAAACTGCAGCTTCACACTCCCAGCATAAACCACACTCACTTCAGAAAACTGCACTCCAAACTGTGACTTGTGACCTCCCCCCATGAGAAGGTCTAAATTTATAGTGAAGTATGGTCAAAATGAGCAACTCATGCCGCCCCAATTAGGAACGGATAAGGATCACAGTGAAATGGGGTGTGGGGGTGGGGGGTTTCAAACACAAACACAGCCACCGACACAGTGCCAAAGTTCATAAAAGAATATGGAAAAGGTGAGAATCACTCACCACAAACAGACCAAAATATATAATCACACCAATTGTTTCTGAGATTTGCAGAAAGTCTATGGCGTTGCTGAAGTTACAGTTTATAGAGGATATGATAGCATGATGAGAGCACAATTTACACAGTGAAAAAGCAGAGTGAGTTAGCCTGCATGATTAGGGATGCGCTGTGATTCAACTGCAGCTTCACACACGTCCAATCATAAACCACACTCACGGTCAGCAGAAAACTGCACTCCATCTTTGACTGTTGCCCCCCCCCCCCAGAACTTAAACAAGTGTGAAATCCCAACTGAGAATTGTATCATCCACATAGACAGTAATCCTCACAACCCTCCCACACGCAATAGCATGATTAAAGTCCAATGTATTGAAGAAATAACATTCAGTTTGAACCATCCAACATAAAGTATCCTGTCCAAACAGGAACATTAAAGTAATAACAGTCTTTTTTGCATGTCTCAGCAGAGGACCAGGAAATCCACACCCCTCCTCTTTCCCACAAGGTGCTCTCTCTCATGACCCCCATCAACCTCAGCTGACCGCAGAGAGCATAGCAGCCATAGTTGGAAAAAGGGCAAAACAAAACACTGCATAACAGTAAATAACAGTGTAATTATAAACTGGAAAATAGGCAAAAAAAATATCACCATCACCACACATACATATCATGTTTTTTTAAAGAATAATACACTGTAAACAATTACCACCAATCATTTCTTGCATTATAAGTGTCTCTCTCACCTCTCCTTGTTTGATCTCTCCTTGGGGGGGCCCCCCCCCTTTAACCCATTGGTCTCTTCTCCATGTAGCACCCCCTGAGGATCACCACCCTATGCATACCTACAGAGTGATTGGTCAACTTCATGACACACCTAAGGTTACAGGTCTAGGTGGACCAGACCACACAATTTTTGCAAAAGATCCTTGCTAGTGAGCGGAAGATGGTCCCTCTACTTAACCCCAAAAGTAACCTACTAAGTAGGGTTGAGACCAATCCTTATCTACATCTACAGGGAAGATTGTTGGAAATGTGGATCCAGAGTTTGCATGTTTGGATTTTGATGTCATAAAAAAACAGCAATCACATCATATCTTGTTTTCTCCAGTGCCAGAGTTAATCGAAACCATTGCAAACTAAGGCAGCAGAGTGACATAGCAGAGGGGTTCCAAGCTCATCATGGATGTTCCTAGAACAAAATGGCTTTTAAAATAAAGGCTTCCCAACAGGCACAAACCTGAATAAAACTTACTGCAAAGTTAGACAAATGGTGGAACAATGGGGAAAAGAAAAATTATGGCAACTTACCTATAACCTCTGCATTCTATATGCAAAAGACATTTTTACTCGATCACCCACTTTTCATAGTATGCAAGTACAGTGTAATGACTCCGGAGTCCTTCTTCTGCAACATTATCGAAAATGCAGCATCCCTGTGATTTTTATTAAAATTGATCCCATTTCTCCATTTCTATACACGTTCTTGTTTCCCGGTATTTACAAGCCCAGATAAAAAAGGGCCTGGTCAGGCTCTTTTATAAAGATCATACAGTACATATTTGATCACGTGACGACAAGCCAACACAAAGGTAATCTCTGATGAAATCCAGCAGTAAAATTCCAGGATTGAACAGCCAACATTATGTGTAGAAGAGAGCTGAGATACATTTTGCAGATTAGTTTCCAAGAGACAAAGTTATAAAAAACAAACAAAATAAAAATAAGAAAATTAATGCAGAGGGATGGAAAACCATTTAAAAACATTATATTTAAATATGAATATCCATTTATATAATTTACGCATTTACAGTAACATTTATCCTTCTTTGAACCAATCTACTCAGTTTGACAATAACACTTATTGTAGGAGAACATTCCACAAATTCCCGACTCTTACCATGATATACTCGTCTGCAATGTAGCAGACCCTGACCTTGTGCAGTTTGTGTCTCTAATACATTTGGAATGTTTTGCTGGGTAACCAACCTGAGATGGTAAGCTTTCTGGACCTTTTCTGGTGTTGGGAAGGACAATCCCAGGTCAGGGGGTAAGGCAAAGTTTCAGAGGGTTGAAGATCCTCCTGGACAATATGGAGGAAATTAAAGATCCCCAGTAAGGGGGCAGAGGGGTGGATCCCTTTTTAAAAAAACAGAAAACTATCCAAGCCCCCAATATAAAAAAACACAGCATAGTGTCCCTGTCCCCCCCACCCCACCCCACAGTAGTGTTTCATCTGCCCCCATTCACATTCACCCACCCCCACGTAGTGTTCTCTGCCTCCCTTTACAACCCCCCATGTTTGTGTCCTGTGCCCCCCCCCAAAAGCAGTGTCCCTCTGCCCCACACTTTCATATCACACCACCATCAACCTTCCCCCTCAACCTCAACAGTAGTGTCTTATCCCGTTTTGTTCCTTTCACATCACATTTTCCTCCTGCTGCGCAGTGGTCCTCTACCTCCTCCCCCTCCATAGCATGTCCTGTGCCCAACTATGGCCCCCCTTCACATTACCCCTCCCTGTAGTGCCCGACTCCCCTACCCACCCCAAAGTAGTGTTCTCTGCTCTTCTCATCACATCACTGTCCCCTGTAGTGTCCTCTGCCCCCACCTCACATCACCCTAACACTGTAGTGTCCTCTGCTCCCCTTCACATAACCCCCCCCTCCTAAAGCAGTGTCCCCTCTGCCCCCGCTTCATATCACGTCATCCACTCCCCCCCCCCCAATTGTAGTGTCTTTTAACCTTCTGTTCCCTTCACATCACATACTCCCCCTACTGTAGTGTCCTGTGCCCTATGACCCACTTCACATTACCCCTCCCTGTGGTGCCCAACTCCTCCCCCCCCCCCACAAAAGTGTTCTCTGCTCCCCTTCACAACATTACCCTTCCCTGTAGTGCCCGACTCCCCCACCCACCCCAAATAGTGTTCTCTCTGCCCCCCTCACACATCACCCCCATTGTAGTGTACTCTTCCTCCCCCCATAACAGTGTCCTGTGCCCTTCCCAAAGCAGTGTCCTGTGCCCTCATTCACACCACCCCATAGTATTCTCTGCCCACCCTAAAGCAGTGTTCTCTCTGCCCCTGCTTCAGGTATCGAACCATCACCCCCCCCCCCCCCCCACACACACACACACACAAAACACATGTTTTGGTGTCTTTTTCCCTTCTGTCCCGTTCACATCGCATTCTCTCCCCACTGTAGGGTCCTTCCCCCCCCCCCCCATAGCAGTGTCCTGTGCCCCCCTTCACATCACCCCTCCCTGTACTGCCCAACCCCCACACCTACAGTAGTGTCTACAGTTCCCCCTTCACATCACCCCTCCCTGTAGGGCCCCTCCCCAAACCAGTGTTCTCTGTTCTCTTCACATTCCCCCCAACTGTAGTTTCCCTGTGTGCCCCCCCCCCCCCCACACACACACACAGTGTAGGTCGCAGTCCTCCTACCTTTACACTTTTAATGACATGTTTAGGTGGGTACTTTTATTACATAGTCCTCCGTAACAGAGCCCGGATCTAGCCTGTCTGACATGGGGGTGTGCAGTCCAAACTGTCAGGGTGGCATACACACCATCTCCTATCCATGTGGTTTTCAGTGTTTGTGCAGTTCTTAAGGAATGAAGTTTCCGTAAAGTTTTCTCTTTGTATGCCGCGGCCTTGGAGAAATGCGAACGTTTGGTCTGCAACTTAAAGTGCTTGAACAATACAGAGCTGCCTGCATGAACATTAATAAAATGGTAACATTTGGAACTACAAACTGTTTTTATCATTTATTTTAGTTTTTTTCCCTCTATCCCCGCATTCCATCCCTCAATAAACTTGTCACCATCAAAGCAACAGTCTTCTGTATTTTTGGGCAAAAACTCGGACAAACTCTTCCATGTCTAAGTTGTTGGTTGTCATCTCGTGAGCCAAAAATCACCAAATCCTTTTTCCTGTCATGCAACATTGTGCGTCGAAATGACTTAGAACCCGAGAGAGTGGAGAATGAACTCTCACATGAGGCTGTGGATACCCCAATCACCAGAGCAGATCTATACAGTGCATGCAGCTCTGGGAATGCTTCTCGTAGCTTCTGACATTTTGTCGCAGCACATTTTTGTGTCTGTCAGCAGTTGCAGAGAGTGGAGAAGCACCAGATCTAGAAAAGAATTAGACTGAGGAAGAAGGCAATCTACTGCCTTCATGGGTCCAATTTTGCTTTGAAACACTTTTTTCAAGTTCAGCAATAGCTGTGAGCAGAATGTTTAGAGCAGGGCTCTTTTTAGAGGACATTGGTTGTGTTTTGGAGGAATCCGTCTCAATGTGACCAAGAGTAGAGAGGGACAACACTGTGAGCTGCTTGGTCATTGTTCCTTGTCTCTTTGCTGTGGCGGTGTGATTGTGTGTTTTGTTCAAACTAAGTACTTGAAAGATTTCCTCACATGTTTCAGTGCTTACAAAGAGGATGTGATAACCTTCCCATCACTACAGAGGTCTATGGAGGGAGCTTGCAGAATACAATTAGCCGGCATTAAGGTACCAAGAATCTGGACTAGAAATTCACCTACAGTCAGGTCCATAAATATTGGGACAATCAACACAATTCTAACATTTTTGGCTCTATACACCACCACAATGGATTTGAAGTGAAACGAACAAGATGTGCTTTAACTGCAGACTGTCAGCTTTAATTTGAGGGTATTTACATTCCAAATCAGGTGAACGATGTAGGAGTTACAACAGTTTGCATATGTGCCTCCCACTTGTTAAGGGACCAAAAGTAATGGGACAGTTGGCTTCTCAGCTGTTCCATGGCCAGATGTGTGTTATTCCCTCATTATCCCAATTACAATGAGCAGATATAAGGTCCAGAGTTCATTTTCAAGTGTGCTATTTGCATTTGGAATCTGTTGCTGTCAACTCTCAAGATGAGATCCAAAGAGCTGTCACTATCAGTGAAGCAAGCCATCATTAGGCTGAAAAAACAAAAAACAAACCCATCAGAGACATTTCAAAAACATTAGGCCGTGGCCAAAACAACTGTTTGGAACATTCTTAAAAAGAAGGAACGCACCGGTGAGCTCAGCAAACATCAAAAGACCCGGCAGACCACGGAAAAACAACTGTGGTGCATGACCGACGAGAATTCTTTCCCTGGTGAAGAAAACACCCTTCACAACAGTTGGCCAGATCAAGAACACTCTCCAGGAGGTAGGTGTATGTGTGCCAAAGTCAACAATCAAGAGAAGACTTCACCAGAGTGAATACAGAGGGTTCACCACAAGATGTAAACCATTGATGAGCCTCAAAAACAGGAAGGCCAGATTAGAGTTTGCCAAACGACATCTAAAAAAGCCTTCACAGTTCTGGAACAACATCCTATGGACAGATGAGACCAAGATCAACTTGTACCAGAGTGATGGGAAGAGAAGAGTATGGAGAAGGAAAGGAACTGCTCATGATCCTAAGCATACCACCTCATCAGTGAAGCATGGTGGTGGTAGTGTGTCATGGCGTGCGGCATGTATGGCTGCCAATGGAACTGGTTCTCTTGTATTTATTGATGATGTGACTGCTGACAAAAGCAGCAGGATGAATTGTGAAGTGTTTCGGGCAATATTATCTGCTCATATTCAGCCAAATGCTTCAGAACTCATTGGACGCCGCTTCACAGTGCAGATGGACAATGACCCAAAGCATACTGCAAAAGCAACCAAAGAGTTTTTTTAAGGGAAAGAAGTGGAATGTTATGCAATGGCCAAGTCAATCACCTGACCTGAATCCGATTGAGCATGCATTTCACTTGCTGAAGACAAAACTGAAGGGAAAATGCCCCAAGAACAAGCAGGAGCTGAAGACAGTTGCAGTAGAGGCCTGGCAGAGCATCACCAGGGATGAAACCCAGCGTCTGGTGATGTCTATGCGTTCCAGACTTCAGGATGTAATTGACTGCAAAGGATTTGCAACCAAGTATTAAAAAGTGAAAGTTTGATTTATTGATTATTATTCTGTCCCATTACTTTTGGTCCCTTAACAAGTGTGAGGCACATATGCAAACTGTTGTAATTCCTACACCGTTCACCTGATTCTTTCTGTACAAATATCCATTCCTGCAGCAGTATTCTCTGAAATCTCAGAGAGAGGATCCAAGATGGCATGCTGGTTTTCAAAACCCAACAAATATCTAAAAGAAACGAGTGCTAGATCTGTGTAGTGGAGCAGCTAGCAAAAAAAGGTAAAACCTCAGAAAACCTCTTAGAATAACATATATATATAAAACAAACATGCAGCGCTCCTATCAATGATAAAACAAATAAAATGAAGACATATGTATATTACTCCAAAAATGACATATAGGCTTATATGTGTGCAAAATTGTGTATAACGCACACAGCTATGAGTCACCGTGCATAGATAAGTTCATGAATTAATTTCCAAAATTCAAACGTGAAGATGGGTGACAGTCTATATGTAGCAAACGAACAATATTCGTGACATCAACGGTGAGGAAATGAGAATAGTATGCACTAACCAGATAGCACTATATAAAACGCATGTAGATGATGAGATCATCTAGGTGTGAGCATCTGGACCCAGGTGTTCTGACTAGTGGCAGCGCATCTATCACAGCATTTCAACAGGGTTTCCAAATAGCAGAGCTCTGATTGTAGACCACCAGAGGGAGCCAGCAACCAGGATCTCTTCAGACCAGGTATCCCAAGGCGTATGATGTGTTCACCGACCACCAGCGGGAGAAAGGTCTCAGGAGAATATCCAATGATTTCCTTAGGGAAAATTGGCTACCTTAACCACTTGAGCTCCCCCTTAATGACCAGGCCTCTTTTTGCTACTCGGCGCTGCACTAATTCAACTGATAATTGCGCAGTCATGCAATGCTGCAAATGCCAAACAAAATTTACGTCCTTTTTTTTCACACAAATAGAGCTTTCTTTCAGTGTAATTTGATCACCTGTGCGCTTTTTATTTTTCACGCTATAAACAAAAAAAGGCCAAAAATTTTGAAGAAAAACAATATTTTTTATTTTCAGCTATAAAAAAAATATATAGTAAACTCAAAGTTGGTTATAAATTTAGGCCAAAATGTATTCTGCTCCATGTTTTTTGGTAAAAAAAAAAAAAATCCCAATAAGTGTATATTGATTGCTTTGTGTGGAAGTTATAGCGTCTACAAACTATGGTATAAATACTGCAATTTTTTTTGCTATACAGCGCTGCGCTAGTTTAACGGACAATTGCGCGGTCATGCAATATGGTACATAAATGAAATTTACATCCTTTTTTCCCCACAAAATGAGCTTTCTTTTGGTGGTATTTGATCGCCTGTGCGGTTTTTAATATTTTTGTGCTATAAAAAAAAAAGCCTGACAATTTTGAGGAAAAAAAACAATATTTTGGACTTTTTTGCTATCAAACATGTCCAGTAAAAAAAAAATGCAAAAATCCAAATTTAGTCATAAATTTCTGCCAAAATGCATTCTGCGACATGTCTTTGCTAAAAAAAAACCCCAATATGTGTAAATGAATTGGTTTACGTGAAAGTTATAGCGTTTACAAATGGCGGGAAAGATACTGGGATTTTTAGGGTTTTTTTATACTAATAATGGCGGCGATCAGCGAATTATGGCAGCGATCAGGGACTTATGGCAGTGACCAGCGACTTATGGCGGGGACTGCGGCGGACATTTTGACATTGGGGGGTACTGTCGACTTGGGGTCACTGACATCCCCAAAAACACTAATACAGTGATCAGTGCAAAAAAAAAAAAACCTGACACTGTACTAATGGCAATGGGGAGGAATGGGTTAACTTTATTTGCAGGGAAGGGTTATAGGAGTGAGGGGAGTGTTTTACTAGGGGGCGGGGTGGGTGTGTACTGGGCGGGACAAGGCTGATCGAGAAAGAGAAACTGTTCTTTCTCGATCAGCTCATCCATCCTCGAGCTGAGAAGGAAGTGACAGACAGCACAGCTACTGCAGCTGTGTGCTCTCTGTCACTGTTTGCCGCCGATCGCCGGGACATAGCCGCTAAGGAGCGGCTGTGACCCGGCGACTGACATCTGCGGCGGTGATCCGTGGGACAAATAGGGCGGCGGCGCACCTTGCGCGCACCCCCTATTTGTTTACAAAACACACGTCCTAAAACGTGGTTTTGCCTGTGAGTGCCGCCCTGCCGCCGTATATCTACAGTGGCTGGCGGCATGCGGTTAACTACTACAGAGTGGGAAGATCCTTCCTTGGGTGTCCATATCAATGCCCAGATGACATGGACATTTCCGATAGTCTGAAGTGCAGCGCTAGAAGTAAACACATTATGAGTATAAATCATTAGGTGAACAGTTCATATGGTGACTTGAAGTGGCTTCAGGTGCTTTCATGTAACTGTATCCTCCTAGTGGTAAGGTGCTGTAAATTAAAGTGCGGAAAGAATGCGCACTCACCAGAACACACAATTTAATGTGCGTTTAAATATTTCTCCTGATGTCATCTGCCAGTCTGGGGTAGTGTCTGTAATCCTGTGTATTCCCTTCAATGGTCCTGGATACTTTTAGTAGGACATCAGGTGGTCCAGAGTTTCCCCTTAAGTGATAGCCTGGGGACTGCTCAATGGGGATTGTGAAGGCTCCCTCTCTGGTGGTCAAGTGGATGGCTGTGAATTAATACTCCCCAGGGGAGTCAAAGCAGAGACATCTCCATAGTGTAGTAGGTATATTGATTTATTGGGGTAAACGAAGATTCTTTAGCAAATGAAATACGGTATATAAATAAAACAAGCAGCAACATGGACTAACCCTCCAGTGTTTAAGATGGCCGCCGGAGCTCCACAATGCTCCGGCGGCGTGACGTCACGGCGTTGCTGGCTCCTCCTACGCGTTTTGTGCGCACGCACGTCGTCTTGGGGGACTTGCCAATAACGCTGAGCCGTGTGACGCCAATTTATATGCTAGGCGCATGCGCGTTCGGAATGTGCCATTTTAAAGAAGTCTTATTCGCGGGCGTCCGCACGATTGTGCAGGCGCCATTTTCTGTTGGTTATTTCGATGTAGAGTAGCAACACAGCTACGATATATATATTTTGATGGCAATGACTAATTTTCTTTGCACATATACGAACAAGTGCAGTCCATTGTCACTATATGCTATATTAGAAATATCGAAACTGGTCAATTTGTGCTCTTTTTAATAATAATTAAAGATAGTTTCAAAATGGGAAAATGTACATTAGAAATACTCTGCCAATCAACCAGTAAGCCTGGTGTTTGTTTAAAAGGATGCTAATTAATTTTTGAAAAGGAATAAAGCACTAACACAGGGGTGGCGAACAAGTTAGACACAAAGAGCCAAAATTTTAAACTGTGAAAGTCAGAGAGCCACACCACGCAGTGACCTGCCAAAACAGACAAACACTCACACAAAAACACATAATTAAAACCATATTTATTCACCATAACACTTTCTTCCCCTTACAAAACAACAATGTGTTCATTTCAAGGTAAGTGTCCACCCTCAACACAGACATCAAATGCAACTTAGCCAGAGTTAACACATCAACTACCCTGGAGGTTGCTGTGGCACCTGTCTCTCTCTCTCTCTCCTTCTCTCTCTCACTCTAAACACACAAGTATACAAAATAAAATTCTGAACTAATGGACTGCAGACACAGTACAGGAGATGACCAGAGACTGCGGACATAGTACAAGAGATAGACCAGAGACTGCGGACACAGTACAGGAGATGACCAGAGACTGCAGACATAGTACAAGAGATAGACCAGAGACTGCGGACACAGTACAGGAGATGACCAGAGACTGCAGACATAGTACAGGAGATGACCAGAGACTGCAGACACAGTACAGGAGATGACCAGAGACTGCGGACATAGTACAGGGGATGACCGGAGACCGGACATAGTACAAGAGATAGACCAGAGAGACTGCGGACACAGTACAGGAGATGACCAGAGACTGCAGACATAGTACAGGAGATGACCAGAGACTGCAGACACAGTACAGGAGATGACCAGAGACTGCGGACATAGTACAGGAGATAGACCAGAGACTGCGGACATAGCACAGATGACCAGACACTGCGGACATAGTACAGGAGATGACCAGAGACTGCGGACACAGTACAGAAGATGACCGGAGACTGCGGACATAGTACAGGAGATAGACCAGAGACTGCGGACATAGTACAGGAGATGACCAGAGACTGCGGACATAGTACAAGAGATAGACCAGAGACTGCGGACACAGTACAGGAGATGACCAGAGACTGCAGACATAGTACAGGAGATGACCAGAGACTGCAGACACAGTACAGGAGATGACCAGAGACTGCGGACATAGTACAGGAGATAGACCAGAGACTGCGGACATAGCACAGATGACCAGACACTGCGGACATAGTACAGGAGATGACCAGAGACTGCGGACACAGTACAGGAGATGACCAGAGACTGCGGACACAGTACAGAAGATGACCAGAGACTGCGGACAGCACAGGGATGACCAGAGACTGCGGACAGCACAGGGATGACCAGAGACTGCGGACAGCACAGGGATGACCAGAGACTGCGGACACAGTACAGGAGATGACCAGAGACTGCGGACAGCACAGGGATGACCAGAGACTGCGGACAGCACAGGGATGACCAGAGACTGCGGACAGCACAGGGATGACCAGAGACTGCGGACAGCACAGGGATGACCAGAGACTGCGGACAGCACAGGGATGACCAGAGACTGCGGACAGCACAGGGATGACCAGAGACTGCGAAAAAGCACAGGGATGACCAGAGACTGCGGACAGTACAGATGACTGCTGACCTTTGGGGAGGTGGGGAGCGGGTACCTGAATTTGACAGGTACCCGCTCTTACTTCCGCAGAGTTTTTGTTTGATCTTACCTGTTCCTCGATCCAGCCGCGCGCTGTCTTCCCGGCTTCTGTAATGGCGCTCGGCATGACAGCCGGGTGCCCAGTGCGCATGAGCGAGAAGCACTTGCGCTTTGTGATTGGTCCGGTGGCTTCTGGGATCTGTCATGTGTCCCAGGTACCGCCTTACCATTCACAAAAAGCATGCGCACTTGGCACCCGGCTGTCATGCCCAGTGCTCACACTACAGAAGCCGGAAGACAGCGCGCCGCTGGATAGAGGAACAGGTAAAAATAAGAGAAACATGAAACTTGGCAAAGAGCCACAGTATACAAAATATGATAAGAGGCAAAGAGCCGCATTCATTTTGGCCGGGAGCCGCACACGGCTCGAGAGCCGCGTGTTCGCCACCCCTGCACTAGCATATAAAAAAGTCTAGGTGGTCTGGTCGAGGTATGTTGGCGGAGTCCGGGCTGCACTGGCAAAGAAATGTGCTGAATGGCCATGTGTCTCTCCTCCCTCCCTGTCTGCACGCCCAGCAGCTCCCAGCCTCACACTTTCCTCACTTCCAGCCTGCTGTCATTGTGTACATTCCTTACTATACCTCTTGCCTCTTCTATTCTGCACACAGCCCTTCCCTCTTCTCAACACCAATCAGTCCTGCCTCATTCACTTTTCCTTTCTCACGTTTAGTCAGCATTGGCTTCATAAGAGGACCTGAGCTGGCATAGTCCAACAATCACTGCTTTCATTTCAAGCTCAAAGCTGCCAACACATATGTCCGCTACTCCTGGAAAGGTCCCGATCTCCCCTTCAGATCGGTACCTTTTCCATTCATGTGACCGCCGTGATGGCAAATCACGGTGGTCACATGAACCTAAAACTGTGCCCTGCCTCTCACCTCCCGATGGCACGTTGTAGTGCTGTGTAATGTGGTGGCGATAAAATGAGTGGAGAGAACCTGATAACTCAAAAAAAGTTTGGGCACCTGGGCGCTCCCAGCACATATGTCCACTACTCCCGGAAAGGTCCCAATCTCCCCTTTCGATCGGGACCTTTTCCGATCATGTGACAGCAAATCATGGCGGTCACATGAACCTAAAACTGTGCCCCGCCTCCCACCTCTCGATGGCACGTTGTAGTGCTGTGTAATGTGGTGGAGATAAATGAGTGGAGAGAACCTGATAACTCAAAAAAAGTTTGGGCACCTGGCTCAGCTTGCATAGCATGCACCACTGTCAGATGAAGCTGACGGTTGTGACAGTGTATGTATGGTACAGGTCGGCCAATCTTTTTCTGTAGTAATGCCTGCACCTCACCTCCTATTCCACTCATTACAAAAGCACCATCAAAGCACTGACTGATTATGTTATCAGTACTGTAGCCCCCATCTGGGAAATGTTTCAGTATTTGTGCTGTGATGTGTGACAGGCGCAGCACCCTTTGGTGCCTAGTGCGCTGTGGCATTAGAAAAAATTATGCAATTGCTGTTTCTTTGTTTGAGTAGACTGACTTTACTCTGTAATTCCTCCAATGCCGCTCTATGGATGCAGTAGGTTTAAAGAGCACACCGAATACTTTAGTTAACTTCTTTAATAACTTCAATCTTCTTCATATAACTGCTTACAATGGCTTGTTTCATTTATCATACAATGGTTTAACTTGTATTACATTGGGTTGATTCAATAGATTGATAAATTCGTTAGATTCAGTAAATTCGATTTGCTATATTCGATTCGATAAGTTCGTTATATTCGTTATATTCGTTATATTCGTTCGGTGGAACTACAAGTAAAACACACACAACAGTTTCAAGACACAGATCTACCTGCACTGCCAAACAATAGAGGAACACACAAGTGCATTAAATACCTATTTGGCCTTCTCTGCCTCCATAAAGCTCTTCTGATTGGAACTGTCTGTTTGTTTCCTCTTCTGTCTGGTGAGCATGTGTCTGTCAGGCTCCGCCCAACGGGATCTCTAGTGGTCCACGGCACGGGGTTTCCCAGGACGCGGAGTCTAAGTCCCAGTCTGCCTTTTCACCAGAGCCCCTGATGGTGGGGATGGACTTGGTGCAAGACTGAAACCAGGTCGCGTCCCTGGGCACCCCCGGCGGCGGCAGAGGGGTCCCGCTGAGGGTATGTGCCCGGGTTGAGCCTGCTGTGAAGGGGACGACAGATCCCGATCCGAGCAGGATGGATGGGATGACAGATCCCGATCCGAGCGGGATGGATGGGATGACAGATCCCGATCCGAGCGGGATGGATGGGATGACAGATCCCGATCCGAGCGGGATGGATGGGCAACTATCAGGAGTAGGCGAGGTCAGACTAGCCGGGTCGGTATTGTGCGGGCAGCGTGGTACAGGGGGAGTAAGCGGAGAATGGTCGGGGTCACAAGCCAGGTTCAGCAGGTAGCGGGCAGCAGCGCGGTACAGAGGGTCAGGCAGAAGGATGGTCAGGGACGAGCCGGGGTCAGAGCAGGAGAAGGTCAGCATAAACAGAACAGGCAGAGTTTGGCAACAAGGAAGCGTACTTACAGAAACAGGAACAAGACCTTGCGGCAACTTGGAGATGCACAGGGCAGCTTTAAATAGAGCGCCCTGCTCTCCCATTGGTGCTGCCGCGATCGCTACTGCGCATGCGCGGGCCGCCACGATCGCCGAGGATTCTGCGCTCGCCGGCTGGGACGGATCGGCGGTCTGCGCATGCGCGCGCCCGCCGAGGACCCGGGATCCCTGACATTGCCCCCCCCTACGGGCAACCTCCGGATGCCCAACCGACCCCTACTCAACGGCTGGTTCCGAAAAAATTCCCGCACAAGCCTTGGGGCGTGCACATTTTGGGCCGGCTCCCATGAATTTTCCTCTGCCCCATATCCTTTCCATTTAACCAGAAACTGAGTTTGGCCTCCCCTCTTCCTGCAATCTAAGATAGCTTCAACTTCAAATTCCTCCTCCCCATCCACGTCTACTGCCTCCGGTGGCTTAGACCTTCGATCCGGGAAGGGGTCTGGAGTTGCCGGTTTTAACAGGGACACATGGAAGACCGGATGAACCTTCATAGATTCGGGCAGTGCCAGCTCGTATGCCACCTCGTTGATCTTCCGTTTGACCCGGAAAGGCCCCAAGAACTTGGGAGCCAATTTCTTCGAAGGGCAGGACATTTTTAAATTTGCGGTGGACAACCAAACCTGGTCCTCTGGCCGCAAACTCAATTCCCCTCTTCTCTTCCTATCAAACGCCCTCTTATTGTCATCCTGGGCCTTTGCCATTGCTTCCTGCAATACCTTGCTATTGGTTGACAGAAAGGTCAACATATCCTGCGTGGCTGGGACTGCGACCTCTGGGATTAGATCTGGCAGGAATACAGGGTGGAACCCATAGTTTGCGAAAAACGGGGACTGTCTAGTAGCAGAGTGACTTGCATTATTATATGCGAATTCCGCAAGCGGCAGGAGAGTAACCCAGTCATCTTGGAGGAAGGTGGTATAGCACCTGAGGTACTGCTCTAGGGTCTGGTTTGTACGCTCCGTCTGGCCATTGGTCTGTGGGTGATAAGCTGAAGAGAACGATAACTTAATTCCCAGGGTTTCACATAGAGCTTTCCAGAACCTGGACGTAAACTGAACCCCTCTGTCAGATACAATGTCCCTGGGAATTCCGTGGAGTCTTACCACTTCCTTAATAAACACACGTGCTGTCTCAAGGGCCGTAGGTGTGTCCTTTAAAGGTACAAAATGGGCCATCTTGGACAGGCGGTCTACAATCACGAAGATTGCTGTGTGGTCCTGAGAGGGTGGAAGTTCCACGATAAAGTCAATGGAAATCATGGTCCATGGCCTGTCGGGTATGGGTAATGGGCGCTAGAGACCCCAAGCTTTATTCCTAGTGGGTTTGTTTCTCTGACAAACGGGACAGGTCTTTATGTAGGTTTCGCACTCCCTGGCCATATTAGGCCACCAGAAAGTACGCTGCAGCAGCTCCAAGGTCTTACGTACCCCAAAGTGCCCGGCCAGCGGGTGATCGTGGCAGTATCTTAATACCAATGTACGGGCCTCCTCAGGGACCACAATCTGATCCTCCTTCCAAAAAAGTCCTTCCCTATTTAGTAAGGGAACACCAGGTGGAACTTTCATTCCTACGGACGCGGTCTGCAGTTGAGAATGGAGCTCCGATTGGAGAACTAAGAAATTTCCTGGGGACAGGATAGTGTCTGGCTTGGGATTCTCTTCGGGATCCCCAAACATGCGGGAGAGCGCATCTGGTTTTGTGTTCTTAGACCCTGGCCTATAGGTTTATATGGAAAAAGAACCGTGAAAAGAACAGCGCCCACCTGGCTTGACGTGGCCTCAGACGTTTAGCTGTCCTCAGATATTCTAGGTTCTTATGATCCGTAAAAAATCAATATTGGGTGTACCGCCCCTTCTAACAAGTATCTCCATTCCTCTAGTGCCACCTTAATCGCCAAGAGCTCCCGATCCCCGATATCATAATTCCTTTCCGCAGGAGTTAGTTTCCTGGAGAAGAAAGCCACTGGGTGCATGAGTTCTTTGATGCCCTTCCTCTGGGACAGGATCGCCCCGACCGCATTCTCGGATGCGTCCACCTCCAAGATATATGGCAAGGACGAATCAGGGTGGCTCAGAATAGGAGCCGCCGTAAACAATTCCTTCAAGGCTTCGAAAGCCCTCTGTGCCTCAGGTGTCCATTGGAAGCGAACCCCCTGCCTGGTCAGCTGGGTGATAGGGGACACTAGGCCCGAAAAGTTCTTAATGAACTTTCTGTAAAAGTTCGCGAAGCCGATGAAGCGTTGGACCGCTTTCTTATCGGTGGGGGCTGGCCAATCTAAAATGGCCGAAACCTTTTGAGGATCCATGGCTATTCCCGTGGAGAGATGGTTAGACCCAGAAACGAAATGCTACTCTGTTCAAAGCAGCACTTGTCTGCCTTGGCATATAAGCTGTGTTGGCGGAGCCGTTCTAACACGCGCCTCACGTGACCTCTATGGTCCTCCAAGGTTGGGGAAAAGACAAGGATATCGTCCAGGTATACAATGACGAAGATATCTAGGTAGTCCCTGAACACATCGTTTATGAAATGTTGGAAGGTGGCAGGGGCGTTGCATAGGCCGAAGGGCATAACCAAATATTCAAAGTGTCCGAATCTGGTACGGAATGCTGTCTTCCACTCGTCCCCCTCTCTGATACGAACTAAATTATAGGCACCTCTCAAGTCTAGTTTAGTGAAGACAGATGCTGACTTCAGCCTCTGAAACAGCTCAGGGACGAGTGGTAGTGGGTAACGTTTTTTTACTGTGACCTTATTCAAGTCCCGGTAATCTACGCAGGGCCGGAGGGACTTGTCCTTTTTCTCCACAAAGAAAATGCCCGCCCCGGCTGGTGACGTGGAGGGTCTAATAAACCACTTATGGAGGTTTTCATCTATATACTCTTTTAGTACCCCTAACTCCCGCTCGGATAAGGGGAATATTCGCCCAAATGGGATTTCCGACCCTGGGAGGAGATCAATTGGGCAGTCATAAGCTCGGTGCGGGGGAAGAGTGTCCACCCCCCGCTTGCTAAACACATCCAGAAAATTATGGTAGACTGTCGGAATGACTTGCGCCAGCTCTGCATCTGTCTCTAGACACAACAAAGTCGGTGGAATCGGGGAGATCTTAGGGAGGCAATGCTGCTGGCAGTATGGGGAGAGGAACTGCATAGAACCCGCCTTCCAGTCCACCTGGGGATTATGGGCTCGTAACCACGGCACCCCTGACTTAATACGTGATCCATCTGCTAGAAAAATATTCAATCCCACCTCCTTGGTTTGTAGGGGAATTTGTTGCTGAACTGCAAAGTCTAAATCTATGAAGCAACTACACGCCCCAGAATCCACAATAGCCGTGGTCACCACTGTTCTCCCCCGGCAGCTGAAGTGACACAGGTACCGCTAGATAACTAGTGTTGCCCACACTGTTAGAAGTGACTGTAGAGAAAACAGCGGAACACTTACCCCTCTTGACTGGACAGGTACGTACCACATGGCCTGCTCCCCCACAGTAGAGGCAGAGATGGTTGGTAAGACGCCTCTGGCGTTCCCCAGGCGTAAGTGTCGGTCGGATCCTTCCCGATGGCCCGGTCTCGGGTGAATCCATGGCAACCTCATTCTGGCTTGCCGGCTGTAACTGGGTTGAGGGCTGAGGGGGTGTTCCAGTTGATCCTTGTCCTTGGTTGCATCTTTCATGCCTGCGCTCCCCCCGCAACCGGCGGTCAATTCGAATAGTCAAAGCTATCAAGGCCTCCAAAGTGCTAGGTATGTCTATTCGGGCCAATTCGTCCTTCAGGGATTCAGCTAACCCTACGCGGAACTGGTGGTGCAGAGCCGCCTCGTTCCATTGGCAGTCACTATGCCAACGCCTGAATTCGGCGGCATAGTCCTCCACTGTCCAGTGACCCTGCCTGAGTGTATATAGGGCCCTCTCGGCCGTTGCGTGTGCGCAGCGGGTCGTCATACAAGAGGGCCATAGCCTCAAAAAATACCGTCACTGACTGCAATAGTGGGTCTCGCTTCTCTCGGAGCCGGTGGGCCCAGTCTTGGGGTCCCCCCTGTAGTAGGGAAATAATGAACCCTACCCTCACCGATTCGGAGGAAAAGGTCTGAGGCTGGAGGTCAAAGTATAGCTGACAGGAGTTACGAAAGGCCCTGAATCTACTTCGGTCTCCGGAAAAACGTTCCGGTGTGGGGACACGGGGTCTGGTGCGGGTAACAACCCCGGAGTCTTCCTAATGGGTTCCCCAGACCCCCTGGTAGAGGTAGCTAAGGTCTGCATGCGTCTGTCCAATACCGTATAACCTTCTTGTAGGCCCCTAATTCCCAGTGTAAGGGTCTCCATCTGTTGGCAGATATCGTCCAGAGGGGAAGATCCCCTTCCAGGCTCAGTCATGGCCGCAAGGTACTGTCAGGCTCCGCCCAACGGGATCTCTAGTGGTCCACGGCACGGGGTTTCCCAGGACGCAGAGTCTAAGTCCCAGTCTGCCTTTTCACCAGGGCCCCTGATGGTGGGGATGGACTTGGTGCAAGACTGAAACCAGGTCGCGTCCCTGGGCACCCCCGCGGTGGCAGAGGGGTCCCGCTGAGGGTATGTGCCCGGGTTGAGCCTGCTGTGAAGGGGACGACAGATCCCGATCCGAGCAGGATGGATGGGATGACAGATCCCGATCCGAGCGGGGGATGGATGGGATGACAGATCCCGATCCGAGCGGGATGGATGGGCAACTATCAGGAGTAGGCGAGGTCAGACTAGCCGGGTCGGTATTGTGCGGGCAGCGTGGTACAGGGGGAGTAAGCGGAGAATGGTCGGGGTCACAAGCCAGGTTCAGCAGGTAGCGGGCAGCGCGGTACAGAGGGTCAGGCAGAAGGATGGTCAAGGACGAGCCGGGGTCAGAGCAGGAGAAGGTCAGCATAAACAGAACAGGCAGAGTTTGGCAACAAGGAAGCGTACTTACAGAAACAGGAACAAGACCTTGCGGCAACTTGGAGATGCACAGGGCAGCTTTAAATAGAGCGCCCTGCTCTCCCATTGGTGCGGCTGCGATCGCTACTGCGCATGCGCGGCCGCCACGATCGCCGAGGATTCTGCGCCGGCTGGGACGGATCGGCGGTCTGCGCATGCGCGCGCTGCCGAGGACCCAGGATCCCTGAAGTGTCTCTAGAAAATCCTAGCAGGGAGAGTTTTACACAGGCATAGATGTGAAACTGGCTGGGATTGGTTAAGGCTCTGTACAGTGTGAGGCTATCTGTGATTGGCTCTTCTTTAACTAACTCTTAAAGGCATATTTTCCTTTTCTGCTTCTGCTAACACAATGAATATATAAATGTCATATAACAATCAAGGACATAAATTACAGCAATGATTTTGCTTTTTTGGCTTTAACATATGCACATATATACTATACTGATGTTATTGGCAGGTTTGGTATACACATATATGTGAACCATATTAACAACCTAGGACTGGTCTTAGCTGGCCAGCTACACTCCCACCAAAATTACCTATAATTCTATGTTCTCAGCAATAGGATTTGAACATGAATTCGAGGAATTTTCCATCAGTTTCTCAACTCTCAAGTGTCTTTGTTACTCTCAAGCAGAACAACTAACTTTTGTATTGGACGTTCCAACTTGAGTGGAGTTGTGAGACGTTTTCCCTTTTTGTCCAGTTTTGAGTCTCCCATTTGTAACAAAACTCTTCTTACTAGTCCTTCTTCATCCTTTCGAGCTTCTAGGACTTTGGCCAATTTCCATTGACTTCTAGGTAAGTCGTCTTCCTTTACTAACACTATGTCATCAACATGAACATTTCTTCTAGGCGTTTGCCATTTACTTCTTAGTATGAGATGAGCTAAGTACTCCTTGCTCCATCTATTCCAAAACTGCTCTGATAGATATTGAACTCTTCGCCATCTTTTCCTTGCGTATAAATCCTCTTTGGTGAAGTTGCCAGGTGGTGGCTGTATGTAATCAGACTTAAGGTGAAGTAGATGGTTGGGAGTTAGAGGTTCCAAACTTGTTGGGTCGTTGATGTTGTTGACTGTAAGTGGACGACTGTTAACAATAGACATTACTTCATAGAATAGTGTCCTAAGTGAAGCATCATCTAATCTCCCGGCGTTCTTTTTCAAAAACTGAACTTAGTACGTTTCTTACAGTTCTGATTTGCCTCTCCCAGACTCCGCCTGTATGGCTTGCATGTGGGAGCATTCATGTGAAAATCACACTGTTTCTCTAACAAGTACTCAGTTACTTTCTCTTTATCAATGTCTTTTAGAGCCTTGTTCAATTCATTCTTTGCTCCAACAAAATTAGATCCTTGGTCAGATCTAAGTTCTCTGACAGTACCTCTAATGGCTATGAAACATCTTAAGGCGTTGATAAAGGCGTCGGTTGACATATCTTCCAACATTTCCAGGTGAATTGCTCTGGAGCTTAGACATGTAAATATCAGACCATATCTCTTGTACTCCTTGCAGTTTTGTTTGGTGATAAATGGGCCGAAGCAATCCATTCCGCTATAAAGAAATGGTGGTGATGGGTTTACACGATCAGCTGGTAGATCAGCCATTCTTTGTTGTTCTGTAGGTCTACGTGCCTTTCTACAGATTACACATTTACTTATGTACTTCGCTATAACTTTGCTTCCTTTCACTATCCAGTAACCACCTTCTCTCAAACAGCTTTGAGTAAAGCTTCTTCCTTGATGCAAGGATTTGTTGTGGTAGTGATTGATAATCAATCTTGTGAAGGTAGAATTTTTGGGTAGAATTGCTGGATGCTTAACTCTGTTAGGTAGCGATGCATTTTCCAGCCTCCCTCCCACCTTCAGTATACCATCCTGCAGAATAAGATTAAGCTTGTACAATGGGTGGTTGTTTGGAAGTCTCTTAGGTTCTTGACTAAGTCTCTTCAATTCTTCACTGTAGAATCTTTGATGAATGAGTCTTATAACCGTTTCTTCAGCTTTCACTCTTTCCTCTACATTCAAAGATTCTTTCCTTTTTATATTCCTTTTGCTAAGCGTTGAATTCGAGCTACAATGTTTATATGACTGTATTCCACTTTGAACATCTGGCTAGTCGTTCAAGTATGTCATCTTGACACTTGGCAGCAGTGCTCAATGTTTGAACTACCTTTACTTCTGGATCACCCATAGACAGTTCTGTATAACGTTCATTGGGTATGATTTCCCTTTCCCAAAGGAACTCTGGACCGGTGAACCAGTTTGAATTCTTTCAATTCTGTTACATTTAGGCCTCTTGAAGCATGATCTGCCGGGTTTTGCTTTGTGTCAACATAGTGCCAATGTTCTGGATTTGTTGTTTTCCGAATTTTTTT
Organism: Staurois parvus; assembly: GCA_951230385.1. Lineage (NCBI taxonomy): Eukaryota > Metazoa > Chordata > Amphibia > Anura > Ranidae > Staurois > Staurois parvus. Next base: position 194,744 of record CATNWA010017584.1, on the reverse strand, counting down.
GAACTCTGTTAGCGACAAAAGTGTGGAATCTTCGAGCTTCATTGTTTATGTAACCTAGGACAACTTGTGAGTCTGTCCAAAAATGTTCTTCATCTATTTTCAGTTCCAATTCTTCTCTCAGAAAACTGACTTACTGATGCTGAAACGACGGCTGCCGTTAGTTCGAGTCTTGGTATTGTCTGAATATTGTTGGGCGCTACTCTGGCCTTTCCCATAACTAGGGCACAGTGTATCTTTTCTTCTCCTATTACTCTGATGTAGGAGCACTGACCATAACCATGACTACTGGCATCTGAAAATTGATGAAGTTCTATTTTCTTGTACTTTCCGAAATCAGGAGGTACAAAACATCTGGGTATCCGAATTTCTTTCAAATTTTCTCTCTTATCCAACTCTCCCACCTTGGCCTCAAGCCTGCAGGTATGGTTCGTCCCATCCCGAACTTCTGTCTGCATAATTCTTGCAGTATTTCTTTTGCTCTGAGGATTACTGGTGATAGGAATCCCAACGGATCATATATTGAAGCTACTGTGGAAAGAAATGGTACGTCTAGTTGGAACTTTCTCTTCCATGGATATTTCAAAGAAAAAAATGTTGTTTTCCTACATTCCATCCCAATCCGAGTACATTCTGAACTGGAAGAGGATCATAGTTAAGATCCACATTCTTTATTGTTGATGCACGTTCGGAGTCACTGATGGATTCTAGTACCTCTCTGTCGTTTGAGATGAATTTGTGAAGATGCAGGTTTCCTTTTGCACATAACTCTTGCTCTCTCTCACCAATTGAATTGCCGATTTTTGAGGATTCTAGGCTTATAAGACCATCATCTACATAAAAGTTTTTCTTCAAAAAATTTGCTGCTGATGGACAATCCTTTTCATTCTGATTGGCCAGAATACTTCATACCATAATTGGCACAACCTGGGGATGATGCTGCTCCAAACAAGTGTACTTTCATCTGTATTCCGCTGGCTCTGTATCTGTATCCCCATCTTCCCACCCACCTATAGGAACCTCAGGAAGTCTCTATCTTCTTCCTTCACATGAAATTGGGTGGAACATCTTTTCAATGTCGCACATGACTGCTATGGATACTTTCTGAATCTACAGAGTACTCCAGGTACAGTGTTTGTAAGATCTGGTCCCTTTAGTAGATGATCGTTCAATGCAACATCATTGTACCTTGCTGAGCAATCAAAAACTACTCTGATCTTATCTGGTTTCTTTGGGTGATAGACACCCTTGATGTGGGATGTACCACACTTCTCCATTTTTAGGCTGACCATCAACTTTCTCTGCGTGCCCTTCTTTGAGGATTTCTTTCATGAATTTCAAATAATCGTCTTTGAGTTTGGGATCTCTTCCCATCCTTTTCTTTAAGCTTTTCAATCTTGTCAGGGCAAGATCTCTGTTATTTGGCAGATGAGGTCGTTCTCTAAAAGGTAGGGGCATTTCAGGATAACCGTGTTGATTTTGCTGAATATTATCTTCTAGAACTTGTACAAACTTTATGTCCTCTTGGGATATGCTCTTTTCATTAGAACCTACGTCTGCAAAGTCGGATTCTAGGATTTTGAGTACTTTCGCTGGACTTACAGTTGGTAACTCTTGGACAGATATTCTATGACACAATCCTGTCACCTGTCCTGAATCTGCAATCTGTCGTTTTCCTCCAACAACACTCCATCCTAGATCAGTCTGGACTGCGTAGGGTTCACCCTTTCCTCCTGCGATTATCTTTCGTGGCACCAACGCCTCGGGACAGTCGTAGCCTATCAACAGTCCAACACCAAATTCCTTCAGCGAGGACATTTCATGAGATATGACAGATAGGTGTTCCCATTTGTTTGGCTGTTTCACAGGTAGGGTATGCGATCTCGATCCAGAGGTATGTTGTCTTTTGTATAAGCTGGAGGTAGATCTAATATGCAGTTTGAGTGGAGTCCTCTAACTCTCAGTCCTTTGACTCTTTGACTGTTCACCAATGTGTCTCTTCCTGTCATTGTAGTGAGTTTGAGTTTCACTGGTTCTGTGGCCACTTGTAATTTCTTGCAGATTTCTTGATCAATGAAGGTGACGTCACTCTGGGCATCCAGTAGTACATAGGCATATACCTTCTTGTTCTTCCTTTTAGGATTTGAAATACACACTGGTACAACCATTGACGTGCCATTGATTTCTCTTTCTCTCACTCTGCAAGAGAATACTGTCGCTTTATTTTCTTTCTCAGTGTCCTTGGGCATTAAGGATTTCTCTTTCTTTGGACGTTCTTCATGTAGTGGTGTAGGATGACGTCCTTTACAAACACTGCAAGTGGCCTTTTTCTTGCATTCTTTAGTAATATGGCCTTTTCTTAAACATCCAAAACACAGCTGATTATCAAACACAAACTTTTTCTTTTCATCTGGAGACCTTTCCTTCAATTGTTGGCTCTTATGTATGGAGTGATTCTCTTCACAGAACATACACTTGAAGGTAGTCTGAAGACTTGTCGGTTCAAACTCTTTACTGAACCTAGTAGTGATGTTGAACTTGCTCTCATGGGCATCTGGACCTTTAGTAGCTGTGTTGGTTGCAAAGCTAGTTGCTCTTGCACATCTTATCTCTCTTGTAGGCCTTTCTTCTAAGGGTTTTAAGACATGAGATGCTGTTACTGGATTACACGGTATTCGTGCTTCCTCATTGACAAATTCAGAGAACTCTTTGAAACTTGGGAAGTTTTTGCCTTGATCTAACTGTTTAGTCACATAGCGATTCCATCCAGAAGCCACTTGTTCTGGTAGCTTGGCTAGCATCCTGTGGTTTTCTAGATAGTCGTTCAATACTTCTAGTCCTTGAACATGTGGGATAGCATTGCTGCATGCTTGCAGGAAGTCGCCATACTCTTGGAGCTTGAAGTGTTCTTTAGAACCTATTTTAGGCCAGTTTATCAACTTCTCTCTGAAAGCTCTTTGTACTAAGAAGGGATGACCATATCTTGCATATCTTGCATTTAATTTTTTCCCAAGCTTGCTTGTAGGCTTCTTCATCTTTCCTATAGAAGTTACCTTCAAGAACCTTTTTTGCTTCTCCGCCAGTATACCACTGGAGGTATAATAACTTGTCCACTGGACGGGAGCAATTATGTTCAATGATCATTTCAAAACTTGCCTTCCATTCTATAAACTTCAGTACGTCTCCAGAGAATATAGTAGGTTCTGGAACAGGAAGTCTAGTGAGAAATATTCTCTGAGGTTTCACCGGGTCAACAGTTGTAACATCCTCGTGACCACTGCCATGACATATGGGAGTTGAATTATCTGGTTCTCTTTTCCCACTTTGTTCTGAATCAGGTGAGTCTCTCTTCATTTCTCTCTGAGCAGGGATGGAAGGACTATGACTTATTTCTTTACTACATGCTGGAGATTTCCTTCCATTTTCCTGGGCGTATGAAAGAACGTAGGAGTCAGCTTCTCCCACTTAGCACTGATTTGGATCTATGACTACCCTGATTCGTATCCTCTTCGTGCACTCTGAGTCTGGCTTCTATAATCTTTAACTTCCTTCTGCCTTTCCAGACTTTCCATTTTATGGCGCTGAGCTTCCAGTTCGGCTTCCATTTTATGGCGCTGAGCTTCCAGTTCGGCTTCCATTTTATGGCGCTGAGCCTCTATTTTGGCTATCTGTAGACGCTGAGCCTCAATGGCAGATTCCATCTCAACTTCTGCTCTTTTTGGCAGCGAGTTGTTCAGCTAATTCCTTTCTTTTGGCTGATGTACTTGAGGACTCTGTTATGTGGCTGGCACTTCTGCTAGTGATGGAAGTCATACTTGAGATTATGGTTCCTCCTAAGGACCTAGCATAGTCTTTCATGAAGAGCTCATTCATTCCCTTTCGTGCCTTGACTTCATCATAATTTGCTGCAGATGATAGTTCTCTCATAAGCTTCACTAAATCCCTAGTGACTGCGGTACATGTATCTATGTTCCTTACAATATCCTGGGAGGGTGTCAAGGACGACCGCAAGTTGACATATGCTGTCATAAGCTCTGACTCAGAATCTTCTGCCGTCTCTATTATTTCACGCAAATTCTCCTTTATACTTTCTTGTTTTAGCTTTCTGCGAATGTCTATGGTGTATACTTTCCACCTCTCATACATTCGGGCAAACTTTTTTCCTTTCAGTGCTGCCTCTTGCTCCAAATTTTCTAGCACCTTTTGGGTCGGCTTTCTGTCCCGTGATGAACGTCTTAGTTCACCTGTTTCAGCCATATTTGTTTGGGGCGAGACTAACGTTACATTGTACCTTTCAGATTTAGACAGGTTCTCTTGCTCTTCACCTTCTATCATATCTATCATTGCATCTCCTAACAGTGGGGTGGCAATGCTAGGCTCAGCCATTTCTGAATGCTATAACAATTAATATGAATAATAAGGACCTGTCACTTTAAATGCAATACTACCAAATGCAAGATAAAATGACTTTCACTTTACATGTAATAGCACCAAAACACAGGCAATAAAAATGACTTTCACTTTAAATACTTCAGAATCATATACTATAAATGTCTCTCTTTTATTAAAAGTCTGTATTCTCTTGAGCACAAAAATGTCTCTTGCAGAAACCTATGTGCATAAGTGAGTAATAAAGGAAAGCTCTGACCTTAATTGAAGAACAGGATACCGTGATCTGAAGGTTGCAGAAACAAATGTCAGTCTTAAAGGAGACTTTTCTTGATGCGGTGACTTTGCGATGCTCTGTGGTAACTTGCGATTCTCTGCAGTGACTTGCGATGCTCTGCGGTGACTTGCGATTAGTATCGTGAACTCTCTGGATGCAACACGTGGTCTCTTGATGGATAGCGGTGCGGGCACTCTAGCTCTGGACTCTGGCCCTCCCCCCATGCATCTCTTTCTCTCTCTAGGGGTGCAGGAGGTTTGGCGCTCTTTCTCTGACTGTCTTGCCTTTGCCGTTATGCCACTTTAAGAGTCGTCTGCAGTCTGACTAATGCCCACGTGCTATGGCCTGTACTGTTGTTCCGCTGAGGTGTCTCCGCGTGGCGGTATATGTTGGCACTCTATTTCTCTAGTGTACTCTTTACTGTGCAAGTTGAGGAGCGCTGTTGCTTGACCTCTGAGGGCAATAGTTCCACTGTGGCAGGCGCAGAACCCTTTGGTGCCTAGTGCGCTGTGGCATTAGAAAAAATTATGCAATAGCTGTTTCTTTGTTGGATTAGACTGACTTTACTCTGTAATTCCTCCAATGCCGCTCTATGGATGCAGTAGGTTTAAAGAGCACACCGAATACTTTAGTTAACTTCTTTAATAACGTCAATCTTCTTCATATAACTGCTTACAATGGCTTGTTTCATTTATCATACAATGGTTTAACTTGTATTACATTGGGTTGATTCAATAGATTGATAAATTCGTAGTTTCCGTTAGATTCAGTAAATTCGATTTGCTATATTCGATTCGATAAATTCGTTATATTCGTTATATTCGTTCGGTGGAACTACAAGTAAAACACACACACAACAGTTTCAACACACAGATCTACCTGCACTGCCAAACAATAGAGGAACACACAAGTGCATTAAATACCTATTTGGCCTTCTCTGCCTCCATAAAGCTTTTCTGATTGGAACTGTCTGTTTCCTCTTCTGTCTGGTGAGCATGTGTCTCTAGAAAATCCTAGCAGGAAGTTTTACACAGGCATAGATGTGAAACTGGCTGGGATTGGTTAAGGCTCTGTACAGTGTAAGGCTGTCTGTGATTGGCTCTTCTTTAACTAACTCTTAAAGGCATATTTTCCTTTTCTGCTTCTGCTAACACAATGAATATATAAATGTCATATAACAATCAAAGACATAAATTACAGCAATGATTCTGCTTTTGGCTTTAACATATGCACATATATACTGTACTGAGGTTATTGGCAGGTTTGGTATACACATATATGTGAACCATATTAACAACCTAGGACTGGTCTTAGCTGGCCAGCTACATGATGTACTCAGCATCTGACTGACTCGGGTCTAGCAAACCAATCAGGTCATGTCATGGACAAACTGGATCATTATTGATAGGTTCTCCATATTGCACCTTTCCCGTGTCCCATCACTCTATATACAGAACCCTGCTGTGTCAGCATTGTCATATTTATTTGTTATTTATTGCAACACAAGACTCACCATAGATTCAATTATCTCATTTTGCACATTATGGAATGTATATTTAGCATTTTGTGGCATGCCATTTACTATATCTCGGAGTTTAGTAATCCTTTAGTAATGTGCATTCAAATAGCTTCCGGAACAGTCCTGCAGACACATCATCTTCTTTCCTGGACTCTGGGATCTCAGAGCTCCCACGGGAGGGCAACTCATTCACAGCCAGGAATTGAACTACTTCCCCTATGCTTTTACATAGTACATATCAGGGGCGGACTGACCATTTGAAAACGCGGGCACTGCCTGAGGGCCCGGGGTCAGTAGGGGGCCCCATGAGATGCCCCTGGTACCTTTTTCATAGGCTTTTTTTTGAGTTTGGGCAAGGACACAGGGGCCCCATGATCCCCTATTGCCCAGGGGCCCCATGAGTTGTCAGTCCGCCCTGGTACATATTCTTCTCAAGCCCGGTCATAGATTGCTGAACTCCTCTTTACACACAGCACATAACTAAGCTGGATTCCATTACAGATCGGCACTGTGTGTGAGCTGCTGCAGCTACACTGTTGTTCTGACACATCGGACAGGCAGGTTTGGGGGGGGGGCAGGACTGACATCTGGGGGGCACTGCCCACCCCAGCACCCCCTAGATCCAACCATGCTTGTTAAATCAAAATAAGTCTCCCCCACCCCTCTGAGGATTGCAGTAATCTATCCATCTTCCTGGATGACTTTGCTGCCTGGCTTCCCTTCTTCCTCTCCTCTGAGCTACTGACCGTCATCCTCGGGGATTTCAATATCCCCATCAACGTCAACAACCCGGCTACTTCCCAACTCCTCCTCCTAACCTCCTCTTTCGTGCTCACACAGTGCACACAGTCCTCCACCCACACCGATGGGAACACCCTGGACCTCGTTTTCTCCCACCTCTGTACCATCCACAACTTCACTAACACCCCCCTTCCCTCTCTCTGACCACCACCTCCCCCCCCTCCTCTAACCCCCCCCCCAAAGCATCAAACCATCACCAGCCATAACCTCCACAACCTGAACCCGGCCCCTCTCCACTCGCCAGCTGACCGTCTGTACTACAGTATCCTTCCACTGTCATGCCCTGACCTGGCCACTACTGAGTACAACGACTCACTGTCAGCTGCCCTAGACTCCCTGGCACCCCTAACCACACGTAACATTAGACCCCAACCGCTTCAACCCTGGCAGAATGACCATATAAAATGTCTCAAATGACGCAGTCGCGCGCTGGAGCGATTATGGAGCAAAACCAGATCCCCTCGAGCGTTCTCCCTCTACAAATCCGCCTTCCTCACCTACACCTCCTCCCTCCACGCCGCCAAGCAAGCCTATTTCGTAACCCTCATCAACACCCTCTCCACCTGTCCTCGCCGGCTCTTCTCCACTTTCAACTCCCTGCTCTCCCCCCCCCCCCCACCTCCACTCAGTACCTCACTCACCGCCCACGAGATTGCCAATCATTTCCAAAACAAGATTGACGCAATCCGTAAGGACATTGTCAATTCACAGTCTACCTCTCCACCTTGCCTCCCTCCCTCCATCACCCCCTCAACTCTCCCCCTCCTCTGACCTCGCAACCGCACTGCCCACCACCATACCTAACGTCCCGCAGACTATAACCTCCCCAACACTCCGCTCCTTCAGCCCTGCTACCACTGAGGAGGTCACTACTGTAAGGTGAAGGTGAAGCCCACCTCACCACTTGCCCTGTCAGGGCTCCCGGGTATGACCAGAGGTATGTGACTGACGCAGGGAAACGCAGACTTCAGATATGTTATAAACAATATAATTTATTAACACTAACAATACAAACATAAAAGCAGTGCAATACTAAAACATAACACAGTGCAAACAAACCAAACCAACCACCCACAGATAACAGTACATAGAATGCAAGCCTCGTCAGGCAGGCCGGGTCAATATCAATCGGGCAGGTAGGTACAGGGGGAGCAAGCGGAGAATGGTTGGGGTCACAAGCCAGGTTCAGCAGGTAGCGGGCAGCGTGGTACAGAGGGTCAGGCAGAGGGATGGTCAGGAACGAGCCGGGGACAGAGCAGGAGAATGGTCAGACAAAGCCAGGGATCAGAGCAGGAGAATGGTCAGACAAGCCAGGGATCAGAGCAGGGTCAGCAACGAATCAGACAGGAGCAGGAACAGGAACAGGGTAGCAGGAACAGGATACAGGGCCCAGGAGAAACACACACCAAGGCAGAGTCTGCAGGTCTGGCTATCCCTTAAATACACCAGTATAATTAGTTCCAGGTGTTTTGGCTGGCTGCAAGGTTGAGTCTCTGATTGCTGGGAGCACCCGCTGGCCAGCCCTGGTACTGCAGCCCATAAGGCAGGTGAGTCCCACCATTGCTGGCCAGTCCATTCCTGACAGTACCCCCCCCCCCAAGGAGCGGCCTCAGGACGCTCCAAACAGTCCTAGCTGGGCAAAATGTTCCACCGCCCGGGTCTGGTAACTGGCGGGATATCAAAGACTGGCACACCGGGCAGGACTCCGGGCAGCGGCACACCGGGCAGGACTCCGGGCAGAGGCCCATCGGGCAGTGGCACACCGGGCAGAGGCCCATCGGGCAGTGGCACACCGGGCAGAGGCACACCGGGCAGAGGCACACCGGGCTGGACTCCGGGCAGAGGCACATCGGGCTGGACTCCGGGCAGAGTCACATCGGGCTGGACTCCGGGCAGAGGCACATCGGGCTGGACTCCAGGCAGAGGCACATCGGGCTGGACTCCGGGCAGAGGCACATCGGGCTGGACTCCGGGCAGAGGCACCAAGCCCCCAGGCGGAGCGGCGGGCGCCAGGCCCCCAGGAGGGGCGACAGGCATCGGGCCCCCAGGAGGGGCGACAGGCATCGGGCCCCCAGGTGGGGCGACAGGCATCGGGCCCCCAGGCGGAGCGGCGGGCGCCGGACCCCCAGGCGGAGCGGCGGGCGCCGGACCCCCAGGCGGAGCGACAGGTCTCCGGCCCCCAGGCGGAGCGGCGGGCGCCGGACCCCCAGGCGGAGCGACAGGTCTCGGGCCCCCAGGCGGAGCGGCGGGCGCCGGACCCCCAGGCGGAGCGACAGGTCTCGGGCCCCCAGGCGGAGCGGCGGGCACCGGACCCCCAGGCGGAGCGACAGGTCTCGGGCCCCCAGGCGGAGCGGCGGGCGCCGGGACCCCCAGGTGGAGCGACACACACCGAGTCACCAGGCACAACAGTGTTCTCCGAGTCAACTGGCATGACCGCTGGCACTGGGTCAGACATTGGATCGTCTGGCTGGACAGCGGGCATCGGGTCACCAGGCATCAGGTCATTTGGCTCGACAGCGGGCACCGCGTCATCTGGCAAGGCAGTGGGCTCCGAGTCAACTGGTATGACTGCGGGCACTGGGTCAGACATTGGATCGTCTGGCTGGACAGTGGGCATCGGGTCACCAGGCATCAGGTCATTTGGCTCGACAGCGAACACCGCGTCATCTGGCAAGGCAGTGGGCTCCGAGTCAACTGGCATGACCGCGGGCACTGGGTCAGACATTGGACCGTCTGGCTGGACAGCGGGCATCGGGTCACCAGGCATCAGGCCATTTGGCTCGACAGCGGGCACTGCGTCATCTACCACCAGGCAGTGGGCACCAAGTCACCAGGCACGACAGTGGGCTCTGAGTCAATTGGCACGACAGCGGGCACCGGGTCATCAGGTACCGGATTGTCTGGCTCGACAGCGGGCATCGGTTCACCAGGTATGACAGCGGGCACTGGGTCACCAGGCATCAGGTCATTTGGCTCGCCAGCGGGCACCGCGTCATCTGGCAAGGCAGTGGGCACCGAGTCACCAGGCACGACAGCGGGCTCTGAGTCAATTGGCACGACAGCGGGCACCGGATCAGGTACCGGATCGTCTGGATCAACAGCGGGCATCGAGTCAACTGGCCTAATAGGATCATCAGGCTGGATCAGTTCATCATGCTGGGTAGAGGCATCAGGCTGAATGGAGGCATCAGGCTGAAGAGAGGCATCAGGCTGAAGAGAGGCATCAGGCTGAAGAGAGGCATCAGGCTGAGTAGAGGCATCAGGCTGAGTAGAGGCATCAGGCTGGGTACAGGCATCAGGCTGGGTACAGGCATCAGGCTGAGTACAGGCATCAGGCTGGGTACAACAAATCTGTCCATGTCTGCAGTATGGGTTGAACAAAGCTGAGCTTACACAAAGCCTGTCTGACCAAAGACTGCAATGCGTTTATACAATCCCTTAATACCTGTGGTGAACATGCAGAATAACGCTCCAGAAAGTAATCCACATCATCCACTAATAACCATACCAGGGACTCTACCTGGTCGGCACTAAATGGCAGCAAAAATTCATCCCTGCATTCGGGGGTACCAGATGAAACCAACTCCGCACAAACCTGAATCTGCAACTCAGAGAATTCTGTGCCCTGATCTACTAGAACATGAGCGAGCCGTATACATTCCAGCAGTTCATCCCTGGGATACTCCTTCAGAGTCTGATAAGCATACTCTCTGTCATCAAACACTAGCAGATATAAATACACAACCTCATCAAGATCCATCCTTTCCAGCAACAAACCAAGATGGCTTCCCTGTGCAGCCACTTCTGGTCAGGATTGGCCTTGGTGTAATGTCAGGGCTCCCGGGTATGACCAGAGGTATGTGACTGACGCAGGGAAATGCAGACTTCAGATATGTTATAAACAATATAATTTATTAACACTAACAATACAAACATAAACGCAGTGCAATACTAAAACATAACACAGTGCAAACAAACCAAACCAACCAACCACAGATAACAGTACATACAATGCAAGCGTCGTCAGGCAGGCCGGGTCAATATCAATCGGGCAGGTAGGTACAGGGGGAGCAAGCGGAGAATGGTCGGGGTCACAAGCCAGGTTCAGCAGGTAGCGGGCAGCGTGGTACAGAGGGTCAGGCAGAGGGATGGTCAGGAACGAGCCGGGGTCAGAGCAGGAGAATGGTCAGACAAAGCCAGGGATCAGAGCAGGAGAATGGTCAGACAAGCCAGGGATCAGAGCAGGGTCAGCAACGAATCAGACAGGAGCAGGAACAGGAACAGGAACAGGGTAGCAGGAACAGGATACAGGGCCCAGGAGAAACACACACCAAGGCAGAGTCTGCAGGTCTGGCCATGCCTTAAATACACCAGTATAAGCAGTTTCAGGTGTTTGGCTGGCTGCAAGGTTGAGTCTCTGATTGCTGAGAGCACCCGCTGGCCAGCCCTGGTACTGCAGCCCATAAGGCAGGTGAGTCTCACCATTGCTGGCCAGTCCATTCCTGACATGCCCCCTGGACCCTATCCCCTCACAACTCCTCTGGTCACCCCCCTCCTCCATCATTTGCTCCCTCATCCACATCTTCAATCTCTCCCTCTCTACTGGCGCATTCCCCTCCCCTCTAAAGCACGCACACATCACCCCCATACTCAAAAAACCCTCCCTTGACCCCACTGACCTAAACAACCTTAGACCCTTCTCCCTGCTGCCACTCACTTCCAAGCTCCTTGAGCGCTTAGTCTACAATCGCCTAAGCGCCCACCTCACTGACAATAACCTCCTTGATCTACTACAGTCTGGCTTCCATCCCCTACACTTCACTGAAACCGCCCTACTTAAAATCACTAACGACCTGCTAACCGCCAAAGCTAATGGCCACTACTCTGTCCTCCTGCTCCTCGACCTCTCTGTGGCCTTCGACACAGTCGACCACCCCCTCCTCCTTACTAAACTACACTCCCTTGGCATCAGGGACTCTGCTCTCTCCTGGTTCTCCTCTTACCTATCCCAACGCTCCTTCAGCGTTACCTATAACGCTGCCACCTCCCCCTCTCTCCCCCTCTCTGTTGGAGTCCCCCAAGGCTCTGTCCTTGGACCCCTTCTCTTCTCCATCTACACCTCCTCCCTTGGCAAACTGATACACTTTCACGGCCTCAACTATCACCTCTATGCCGACGACACACAAATTTACCTCTCCACCCCTCACCTCACCCCCTCACTCTCCGGACGCATCGCCCACCTCCTGAACGACATATCAGACTGGATGTCGCTCCATTTCCACAAGTTAAACCTGTCCAAAACCGAGCTCCTAGTTTTCACCCCAGCCCGCGCCCCCCCCCATCCTCTCCATCACGACTAGCAACGCCACCATCAATCCCACCCCACACGCCAAAGTCCTGGGTGTCACCCTGGACTCAAACCTTTCCTTCCAACCTCATGGCTCCACCTCTGCAACATCTCCAAGATATGTACGTTCCTAACCCCAGACACTACTAAACAACTCTTCACTCCCTCATTATCTCATGCCTGGACTACTGCAACTCCCTTCTCACTGGTCTACCCAAACACATGCTATCCCCGCTCCAGTCTATCCTGAACTCAGCGGCCAGACTCATCCACCTCACCAACCGCTCCACTTCTGCCACCCCCCTCTGCCTATCCCTTCACTGGCTCCCGATTGCCCAACGCATTAAATTCAAATTACTAACTCTGACATACAAAGCCATTCATAATGCTGCCCCAAACTACCTCACTGACCTGATACCCAAATACCACCCTGCCTGTGCCCTTCGCTCCTCACAAGACCTCCTACTCTCTAGCTCCCTGGTCTCCTCCTCCCACGCCCGACTGCAGGACTTCTCCAGGACTTCCCCCATCCTCTGGAACTCCCTACCCCAATCCATCAGACTGTCACCTACCCTTCTCACCTTTAGGTGCACCCTGAAAACCCATCTATTCAGGGAAGCCTACCCCACCCTCACCTAACAGCCGATCTCCTCCACTCCTCCTACCACTCCATCCCCCACAGCCACTTCCTCCTGTACCTCTACTCCCTCCCTCCTAGATTGTAAGCTCAAAAGAGCAGGGCCCTCGAACCCCTCATGTATTGTATTGTTACTGTATTGTCTCATGTTCTGTCCCCCCCACTATAATTTACAGCGCTGAGCAAACCATTTGGCGCTATATAAACACTGTATAATAATAATAATAAGTTGATTGCATGGTCAGATTGTAACATGTATAGTGAAACTGAAGGCCCATACAGATGATCAGAAAATCAAACAAAAATAAACACAGTGGTGATTAGACACGCGCATACGTAAACAACGATCGCACCACACATGAGGAATCATCACAAACATCAAAGCAACCGTACAATAATCTGATCATCAGTACACAGCTTTCGAGAGCCGATCAGGACAAGTTGTGTGAAATGATCCGGTTGAACTAGAACGAAAATGTTTCTAGTACGATACCAGATTGTATGATTTTCGTTTAATTAGTACAGTTTTTGTCCAAAAATACAATACAAATACAATACATGGCATCACTTCTGAATTTTTTCGTAAATTTAGTAACACCTTCATCAGAGGCATCCCTAGGGTTGGTGTCACCCGGTGCGGTAACACTTGGTGACACCCCCTCCGACGATCCCGCAGAATGGATCAGATCTGCGGATTGAGCATAATGGATCGGACTCCGATCCATTATGCTCAATCCGCAGATCCGATCCATCCTGCGGGGATCGTCAGCTTTCTTTTTCTTTTCTTAGAGCGAGTCTGGTGTCACCCGGTATAGGTTGCATGCTCCCCGCAGGATGGTTCAGATCCATTATGCTCCCCAATCCACTAATCCAATCCATCCTGCGGGGATCGTTGGCATGCATCCTATACGGGGTGACACCGGACCTGCTCCAACAAAAGGTAAGTTGTAAAGAAAGCCAACGATCCCCGCAGGATGGATCGGATCTGCGGATTGGGGAGCATAATGGATCAGATCCATCCTGCGGGGATCGTCGGCTTTCTTTTTCTTTTCTTAGAGCGGGTCTGGTGTCACCCGGTATAGGTTGCATGCCGATGATACCCGCAGGATGGTTCGGATCCATTATTCTCCCCAATCCACAGATCCAATCCATCCTGCGGGGATCGTTGGCATGCATCCTAAAGGGGGTGACACCGGACCTGCTCCAAGAAAAGGTAAGTTGTAAAGAAAGCCAACGATCCCCGCAGGATGGATCGGATCTGCGGATTGGGGAGCATAATGGATCAGATCAATCCTGTGGGGATCGTCGGCTTGCTTTACAACTTACCTGTTCATGGAGCGGGTCTGGTGTCACCCCGTGCGGTCGGTGTCACCTGGTGCGGGCTGCACCTGCCTTGGGACACCACTGACCTCCATGGATATGGAGATTAGCGTTCAAAAAAATGATTGTCCGATAATGTCATCGTGTGTACCAGGCTTTACACAACTACAGCAAACAACAGATTCTGCTCCATCAGTAATTACGCTTTATTGGGCCTATTCATAACAGTATGGAAAATATATTTCTGATGTCCAGCACATTTTTATTTTGTTATAAATGAAAAGTTAAAAAAAAAAAAAAAAAGCAGTTCCTTATGCATTTTGCTAACAGCTCCTATCATCTATTACTATGTACTCACCAAGCAGAAGGCAGTAGCAAGGTGGGACTGTAAGATGCATGTTAGATCTGCGTTCTGTATGATAACATGAATGAAATGTGCAGAAGAAAACCTGTACCTCTATTTATATCCCTCTCCGATCTGCTCCTAACGCCCCCACCTTCTAGTTCCTCCTAGTACTGCATACGCCTTCCAAATGGCCTGTCTCTTCTAAATCCTCTGTTCTCCTTGCAGGGAGGGGAAGGGTAGGAGGCTCTAGTGATGTCTGATTTCTGAACCATTCCCAGTCATACGTAGCTATTTGTTGCATGAGTTTTTTTTTCTTGTGTTAGCTGTTCAGATGCACAGTTCATATTACCAGCAGTGTCTGACTAGAAGAAAAACACAGAGACGCTGCACCCTCTTCAGGCACTGCAATAGAGTGGTAGGACTTATGCAGAGTCACTTTTGAAATTCATTCAAGAAGGACTTATGTGAGCAATGCAATGGCACCACATCCTTAGTGTTAGGATTAAGGGCTAGGGTCAGGGTTAGTGTTATGGTTAAGGGTTAGGGTTAATGTCAGAGTTAGTGTGAGGGGCTGGGGTTAAGGGTTAAGGGCTGGGTTAGTGTTAGGGGCCAGGGTTAAGGGTTAGAGTCAGGGTTAGTGTTAGGGGCTAGGGTTAGGGTTAAGGGTTAGGGTCAGGGTTAGTGGTAGGGGCTAGGGTTAGTGTTAGGGTTAAGGGTTAGGGTCAGGGTTAGTGTTAGGGTTAAGGGTTAGGGTCAGGGTTAGTGGTAGGGGCTAGGGTTAGTGTTAGGGTTAAGGACCAGGGTCAGGGTTACTGTTAGGGTTAAGGGTTAGGGTCAGGGTTAGTGGTAGGGGCTAGGGTTAGTGTTAAGGGTTAGGGTCAGGGTTAGTGGTAGGGACTAGGGTTAGTGTTAGGGTTAAGGGCTAGGGTCAGGGTTAGTGTTAGGGTCAGGGTTAGTGTTAGGGTCAGGGTTAGTGTTATGGTTAAGGGTTAGGGTCAGGGTTAATGTCAGAGTTAGTGTGAGGTGCTGTGGTTAAGGGTTAAGGGCTGGGTTAGTGTTAGGGGCCAGGGTTAAGGGTTAGAGTCAGGGTTAGTGTTAGGGGCTAGGGTTAGGGTTAAGGGTTAGGGTCAGGGTTAGTGGTAGGGGCTAGGGTTAGTGTTAGGGTTAAGGGTCAGGGTCAGGGTTAGTGGTAGGGGCTAGGGTTAGTGTTAGGGTTAAGGGCTAGGGTCAGGGTTAGTGTTAGGGTTAAGGGTTAGGGTCAGGGTTAGTGGTAGGGGCTAGGGTTAGTGTTAGGGTTAAGGGCTAGGGTCAGGGTTAGTGTTAGGGTCAGGGTTAGTGTTAGGGTCAGGGTTCATGTCAGAGTTAGTGTGAGGTGCTGTGGTTAAGGGTTAAGGGCTGGGTTAGTGTTAGGGGCTAAGGTTAGGGTTAAGGTAAATGTTAGAGTTAAGTGTTAGGGAGAGAATGGAGGTATATGTATGGTAGAAACGCTAACCCTAACAATTACCTCTAACCTTAACCCTTACCCTCTCCCATACCTCTAATCCTAACCCTTAACTCTAAACCTAAATCCTAACCCTTAAGCCTAACCTTAGCCCTTAACTCTAACCCCAAACCCAGCCTTTAACTTGAACGTTAACCCTTAACCCCAACTTGCGACTTTGGTCACATAAAGGTTCCTGCACTACTTTGATGCTACTTGAGTGCCCGAGAGTGTAAAGTTGCATCAAAGTCGCACTACATGAACTGAACAGTCATACATTTCTATTAGCAAAAAAAAAAAAAAAACGCAAGACACAGAAAAAAAACGTGTGCAAAAAAGCAAAACGAGCTAAAACAACACATCTACTGCAACCTGCATAGATGTGAACCTAGCCTTAGTGAGAAATGGATTTTTAAGGTGCCAAGACTCAACACAATGTACATTGAAAATTATTTAAAAATGTAATTGTGACCGCGCTATCAGACTATCCAAATCCAAAATATTGTGCAAAATTGCAAAAATACAATAAATCTCAATATAATAAATAAAACCATCAAAAATGACTAAAGTGCTTCAATAGTGTCCAAATATTTTGATCCAATAAATTAGTAGTAATAATTTAAATCGTAATTATTCACTAAAAAGTGCATACAAATTGCTGTGCTGCTCCTGACGATGACATACAGTTGTGTTCAAAATAATAGCAGTGTGTTAAAAAAAGTGAATAAAGCTCAAAATCCTTCTAATAGCTTTTATTTCCATCCACACAAATGCATTGGGAACACGACACATTCTATTCCAAATCAAAACATGAAGAAAAATATATCAAATTTGTGTGTGTTGTTCCTCTAAAAAAATTTAAGAAAAGTGAATATTAGACTGTTCAAAAAAATCGCAGTGTTTGTATTCTTCTTTACAAACTCAAACATTCACTATATAAACTGAAAAATGTTTGAAGATTTTGCTTTCCTTTGAATCACTTAATGAATATTTGGTTGTATAAGCACTGTTTCTGAGAACTGCTGTACATCTGTGTTGCATGGAGTCACCCAACTTCTGGCCCCTGTGATCAGGTATTCCAGACCAGGATGATTGGACTACATTCCACAGTTCTCTATTTCTTGGTTTTGCCTCAGAAACTGCATTTTTGATGTCACCTCACAAGTTTTCTATTGGATTAAGATCCGGGGATTGGGCTGGCCACTCCATAACGTCAATCTAGTTGGTCTGGAACTAAGATGTTGCATGTTTACTGGTGTGTTTGGGGTCGTTGTCTTGTTGGAACACCCATTTCAAGGGCATTTCCTCTTCAGCATAAAGCAGTATGACCTCTTCAAGTATTCTGATGTATTCAAACTGATCCATGATCCCTGGTATGCGATAAATAGGCCCAACACCGTAGTATGAGAAACATCCCCATATCATGATGCTTGCACCACCATGCTTCACTGTCTTCACAGTGTACTGTGGCTTGAATTCAGTGTTTGGGGGTCGTCTGACAAACTGTCTCCGCCCACTAGACCCAAAAAGAACAATCTTACTTTCATCAGTCCACAAAATGTTGCGCCATTTCTCTTTAGGCCAGTCAATGTGCTCTTTGGCAAATTGTAACCTCTTCAGCACGTCTTTTTTCCAACAGTGGGACTTTGCGGGGACTTCTTGCAGATAGCTTGGCTTCACATAGGCGTCTTCTAATTGTAACAGTCCTCACAGGGAAC
The DNA here is from genome assembly GCA_951230385.1 of Staurois parvus. Lineage (NCBI taxonomy): Eukaryota > Metazoa > Chordata > Amphibia > Anura > Ranidae > Staurois > Staurois parvus. Next base: position 176,913 of record CATNWA010017584.1, on the reverse strand, counting down.
GTCACACCTTCTTTCATCTTCCTGGAGCTGATTGTTGGCTGAGTCCGCGCCATTTTGGCTATTCTTCTATCCATTCCAATGGTAGTTTTTCGCTTTCTTCCACGTCTTTCAGGTTTTGGTTGCCATTTTAAAGCATTTGCGATCATTTTAGCTGAGCAGCCTATCATTTTCTGCACTTCTTTCTATGTTTTCCCCTCTCCAATCAACTTTTTAATCAAGGTACGCTGTTCTTCTGAACAATGTCTGGAACGACCCATTTTCCACAGAATTTCAGAGAGAAATGCACTGTAACCAGCATGTACAACATTTGCTGCCTTCCTTCCTTAAATAAGGGCAATAATTGCCACCTGTTTTTCAAAGAACGAATGACCTCACTAATAGAACTCCACACTGCTATTATTGTGAACATGCCCCTTTCAATTAGTGATTCAATTACACAGAATCAGCAGCATGCATGTCATGACTGTTGGGTCTGTTGGATTTCTATTACTCTACTACACCTGCTAGGAAATTATTTGCCATGTAGAAATATAATTTCTACCAAAAACAGTGATTGATCCGGTTAGTGATGTCTGACTGCTATTATTTTGAACACAACTGTATGTTGAATCGCTTAGGGCGGAGCCTTGAGTGACGTCACCCCGCACTAGCCCGTGGCGACCCACAGCCTGTGATTGTGGCGGTGCTTCTATTGCATGCTGTTATTTCCTTTGTGTCAGGTATGACACCTGTATGAATTTAGCTTTTTTAATCTCCTGGTGTTTTTATCTTTATTTTATTTATTCTTAACCCACTTTATTCCACTGGTTTCCCCGTTTTATTTCCTCCAGGTGCCCCCTTTATGTTATGCATTCTTAGTTTATATTTATATTTTGCCCTTAATTTACATTAATACATGTAAAATTTGTCCATTCCATTTTTAGTTATCTATCCCTCTTCATTATATCCCTCTCCCATGTTATGCACTTTCATTCCTGGTTCACACTGAAGTGCTACTTCAGCGCGATTTCAAAGCTGAGGATCAGTGCGATTTCATGTGCGGCTTGTTTACATCGGTGCGACATCATGCACAGGTGTCAATGCAAGTCACAAATGAAATCGCAAAAAAGCACAGGCACCTTTTTTCAGAGTCGCACAAATTTAAACGGTTCTATAGCTGCAAATAGCGTGTGTCATGTGACTTTGATCTGTCAAGTTGCATGACAAGTCACACCAGTGTGAACCAGCTTATCACATACTGTTTGATGCTGTGTAATGGTTTCATTGATACATTGTAGCTACATGTGTCTCCTGTTGTTCTTCTTGTACACTCACACCCTCTGCTGGTCAGTTTCCAGTAATTCAGTGTATGTTTCTTTACAATATCCTTGTTAAAAAAAAAAAAATTATATATATATATATATATATATATATACACAGTGGGGCAATGTATCATCAAATCTTGGGTGAGAACCTTCTTCCCTCAGCCAGGGTATTAAAAATGGGTCGTGGATGGGTGTTCCAGCATGACAATGACCCAACACACACTGCCAAGGCAACAAAGGGAGGGGCTCAAGAAGAAGCACATGAAGATCCTGGGATAGCCTAGCCAGTCTCCAGACCTTAATCCAATTAAAAATCTGTGGAGGGAGCTGAAAGTTCGAGTTGCCAAACGTCAGCCACCAAACCTTAATGACTTGGAGAGGATCGTGGGCCAAAATCCCTCCTGAGATGTGTGCAAATCTGGTGGCCAACTACAGGAAACGTCTGACCTCTGTGATTGCCAACAAGGGATTTGCCACCAAGTACTAAGTCATGTTTTGTGAAGGGATCAAATACTTATTTCCCTCATGAACATGCAAATCAGTGATCATTTGTTAGACATGCATTTCTTTTGAATTTTTTGTTGCTATTCTGTCTCTCAGTGTTACAATACACCGGACATTATATTTTTAGGCTGATCATTTCTTTGTGATTGGGCAAACATTTACAATCAGAAGGGGATCAGATACTTATTTCCTTCACTGTATAAAAAATAATACAAATAAATAAAAAGACCCAGCATACACATATTTGTGAATATTACTTTTTTGTAATTTTTATACATTTATATTGCACCTACTCTTTGCTTCTTTTTTGGTATTTTTTAAAAAAATGTCCATTTATTTTTTAATCTGTTGACCCCGCCACCGCTGTTTCAACCCTTTAAACTGGAGATAGCAACCAGTAGATCGTGGTCTGGGCTTGCTGACCCTAAATCCCAGAGCATCAAACTGAGTGCAATGCAGAGGGACTGTAAAGTTGGAGCTGTAGTAGAGAGCACAGGCACGAAACGCATTAGAGAAGAGCCTAGCTGTTGACATCAAGCCGCTGAAGGCTGGCGGCCATCTTACTTTACCATTTGCCAGATATGAGTGTATTCTTACTCTGATTGTTCATATATTCGCCAAAATATAATAAAATACTGCACTATCAAGCACTTTGCTCTTTGGCTCTTTATTAACGAGCCCCCAAGGTGGAGTTTTCCCAGTCCTCACTGTGTTCCCATCCGATGGTCAATGATATCTGATGAGATGTCCCTGGAGACTGTGTGAGAGGCCTGTTAATCACCGTGTATGCTGAAGTGTGCCAGATGATTTCCTACACCCCCATTCGCATCCAGATGACCATGATGAGATAATAATATACAAAAATGCGCTTTTAAATTGCACTTCTGGTGAGTGCAATCACATTATCAGCTCCCAGTCATGGAATTCACCAACACAGATTACAATGTCATTGGACTTCATGATATTTACCAATAATCACTCAAGTCACTTTATTGCATTTGAATTTTATTAACTTATTTATTTACTGTACTAATACATAAATTTTGAGACAAACTACTCCTTATTGTGTCACTTATAGATAGAGATGAGCGAAGTATTCAAAAATTCGATTCGGCTGATTCGGCGAATTCCAGGAAGAAATTCGATTCGATGCGAATTTATCCGCTACGAAGATGACTTATAAAAAGGGTTTCTAGGCTTCAGAGAGCCTTTAAATTAGTGCAGAACACTGTACCTTTAATTTAAAAGCCCTTGGAGATGAGGAAGGAGAAGGAGAAGGAGAAGGATGAGAAGAAGGAGAAGGAGAAGGATGAGAAGAAGGAGAAGGAGAAGGATGAGAAGAAGGAGAAGGAGAAGGATGAGAAGAAGGAGAAGGAGAAGGATGAGAAGAAGGAGAAGGAGAAGGATGAGAAGATGGAGAAGGAAAAGGATGAGAAGGAGAAGGAGAAGGATGAGAAGAAGGAGAAGGATGAGAAGAAGGAGAAGGAGAAGGATGAGAAGAAGGAGAAGGATGAAGAAGAAGGAGAAGGATGAGAAGAAGGAGAAGGAGAAGGATGAGAAGAAGGAGAAGGATGAGAAGAAGGATGAGAAGAAGGAGAAGGATGAGAAGAAGGATGAGAAGAAGGAGAAGGATGAGAAGAAGGAGAAGGATGAGAAGAAGGAGAAGGATGAGAAGAAGGAGAAGGATGAGAAGAAGGAGAAGGAGAAGCAGAAGGAGAAGGATGAGAAGGAGAAGAAGCAGAAGGAGAAGGATGAGAAGAAGGAGAAGGAGAAGGATGAGAAGATGGAGAAGGAGAAGGATGAGAAGAAGGAGAAGGAGAAGGATGAGAAGAAGGAGAAGGATGAGAAGAAGGAGAAGGAGAAGGATGAGAAGAAGGAGAAGGATGAGAAGAAGGAGAAGGATGAGAAGAAGGATGAGAAGAAGGAGAAGGATAAGAAGAAGGAGAAGGATGAGAAGAAGGAGAAGGATGAGAAGAAGGATGAGAAGAAGGAGAAGGATGAGAAGAGAGGATGAGAAGAAGGAGAAGGATGAGAAGAAGGATGAGAAGAAGGAGAAGGATGAGAAGAAGGAGAAGGATGAGAAGAAGGATGAGAAGAAGGAGAAGGATGAGCAGAAAGGAGAAGGATGAGAAGAAGGAGAAGGATGAGAAGAAGGAGAAGGAGAAGGATGAGAAGAAGGAGAAGGAGAAGGATGAGAAGAAGGAGAAGGATGAGAAGAAGGAGAAGGAGAAGGATGAGAAGAAGGAGAAGGATGAGAAGAAGGATGAGAAGAAGGAGAAGGATGAGAAGAAGGATGAGAAGAAGGAGAAGGATGAGAAGAAGGAGAAGGATGAGAAGAAGGAGAAGGATAAGAAGAAGGAGAAGGATGAGAAGAAGGATGAGAAGAAGGATGAGAAGAAGGAGAAGGATGAGAAGAAGGACAGTTCTGTGACAGTTTCTGTCTATTTCTGACAATTCTGGGACATTCACTCCATACAGCGGTTTCAACCGCTGTATGGAGGGAATGTCATAGAACTGTCAGAAATAGACTATTTCTGACAGTTCTGGGACATTCACTCCATACAGCGGTTGAAACATTGTATCTATTTGTTTCCATAAATGACATTCTGCAGATACACTTAGAGGAGCTCTGCAGATACACTTTTTGCCGGCTTGGAATTATTCTTATTTTCATCCTACTTCTTCTTCTTCTTCTTCTTCATCCTCATCCTCATCCTCTTCTTCTTCTTCTGAGGATAAGGATGAGGATGAAGAAGAAGAAGAAGAAGAAGTAGGATAAAAATAAGATTAATTCCAAGCCGGCAAAAAGTGTATGTGCAGAGCTCCCTAAGTGTATCAGCAGAGCTCCTCTAAGTGTATCTGCAGAATAGAGGAACTCTGCACATACACTTTTTGCCGGCTTGGAATTATTCTTATTTTCATCCTACTTCTTCTTCTTCTTCTTCTTCTTCATCCTCATCCTCATCCTCTTCTTCTTCTTCTGAGGATGAGGATGAAGAAGAAGAAGAAGAAGTAGGATGAAAATAAGAATTCCAAACCGGCAAAAAGTGTATGTGCAGAGTTCCTCTATTTCTGACAGTTCTCTGACAGCTTCTTCACATGTACAGCGGTTGAAACATCTGTATCCTAAATGGAAACTAATAGATACAATGTTTCAACCGCTGTACATGTGTTCCTTCTGTCAGAGAACTGTCAGAAATAGCGGAGCTCACTGCAGGGACACTTTTGCCGGCTGATCGGGAAATATTCGATTCGCGCACCCGAAGTAGGCAAAATTTCGGATTCGACGCGAATCGAATATTTCCTGAAATTCGTATCGAATTCCGGTTCGCCTGATTCGATTCGCTCATCTCTACTTATAGAGCTATAAGGTGTTTTCACTTATCTCACTTTATCGCTTATCATTGTTTTTTAGCGCTGCATTTCTGTTTATGCATTTATGATGCCTCATCTATAGTGCGGCTCCTGTCTGATGCGATGTGATACCAACTGCACTCCACCTCTTATCCTGGCTAGCAGCCTCCAGAGCGGTGCCAGCAGCAGGAAACGAGATCTTCAGGTCAGTGACGCAATACACTGGGCATAATAGTACAGGGCTGCTTTCACACTGATGTACTGCAGTTTACCCACACCGCGGGTGTAGTGCAGTGTACCTGCAGCTTTCCTGCGGTTTTGCTGCGCTTAGCCATAGACTTCTATTATATCCTGCGGGTTTGGTGTACTTTCTGTTGGTGCACCAAGACTCCTGATAGCAAGTTATCCATCCGATATGTTGCCTCCTCACCACCTGATTTAAACCCATGATTGCTGTCAAATGCGTACGATTGCAAGATGGTAGTACAGCAATTAGAGGTTTAAATTGGGTGTGAGGAGGGGACACTGTGCCCGGTGATCAGGTGACAATGTGTCCAGTGATCAGGTGACACTGTACCCAGAGATCAGGTGACACTGTGCCGGGCGATCAGGTGACACTGTGCCCGGTGATCAGGTGACACTGTGCCCGGTGATCAGGTGACACTGGGCCCAGCGATCAGGTGACACTGTGCTGGGCGATCAGGTGACACTGTGCCCGGTGATCAGGTGACACTGTGCCCGGTGATCAGGTGACACTGTGCCCGGCGATCAGGTGATACTGGGCCCAGCGATCAGGTGACACTGTGCTCGGTGATCTTTTACTACTCCCATGTTATTCAGGTAGATCTCCAGCTCTTTAAGGCTGCCTACCCCTGCTTTAAATACTTCTTTGTTTGCTCCCAGGCTTAAGAAAGGGGCACTGTGACAGTGTGATCAGTGGCACTGTGCCTGGTGATCAGGTGACACTGTGCCCGTGATCAGGTGACACTGTGCCCGGTGATCAGATGACACTGTGCCCGGTGATCAGGTGACACTGTGCCCGGTGATCAGGTGACACTGTGCCCGGTGATCAGATGACACTGTGCCCGGTGATCAGGTGACACTGTGCCCGGTGATCAGGTGACACTCTGTCCGGTGATCAGATGACACTGTGCCCGGTGATCAGATGACACTGTGCCCGGTGATCAGGTGACACTGTGCTCGGTGATCTTTTACTACTCCTATGTTGTTCAGGTAGATCTCCACCTCTTTAAGGCTGCCTACCCCTGCTTTAAATACTTCTCTTTGATTGTTTGCTCCCAGACTTGAGAAAGGGGCACTGTGACAGTGTGATCAGTGGCACTGTGCCTGGTGATCAGGTGACACTGTGCCCGGTGATCAGGTGACACTCTACCCGGTGATCAGATGACACTGTGCCCGGTGATCAGATGACACTGTGCCTGGTGATCATGTGACACTGTGCCCGGTGATCAGATGACACTGTGCCTGGTGATCAGGTGACACTGTGCCCGGTGATCAGGTGACACTGTGCCCGGTGATCAGGTGACACTGTGCCCGGTGATCAGGTGACACTGTGCCCGGTGATCAGGTGACACTGTGCTCGGTGATCTTTTACTACTCCCATGTTGTTCACGTAGATCTCCACCTCTTTAAGGCTGCCTTCCCCTGCTTTAAATACTTCTATTTGATTGTTTGCTCCCAGACTTGAGAAAGGGGCTGGATGCCCAGAGACACGTTGCTGTTGTCCATTCCCTGTTGACAGCCCGTGCCATGCTGGGCCTCTCACCTTTAGCTTCCCAGCTCCAGGCCGGAGTCCCCTGTGTGCTGCTATTGCTGGCTGCTTGCATATACCGGCTGTAGTTGCAGCAGCTGTCTGTGCATCCTGGATCTTCTCCTCCTCCACCAGTTACCTGTTGCAATGTGTGAGCTGGTGACTCCGCTCCTCTTCTGTGGCTGGAACTCCTCTTTATATGTGTATGTGATTGCCTATTTTATTTTTAATAAAGTATGCCAACTTTGCTGACATCTTTCTGCGCTCTGCCTTCTGTTTTCATGTCAAGCTTTAAAATTGTGCATACCTGTGAAATGGCGACAAACTTCAGTACCCAAAATGTTCCATAGGCTGAGCTTTAAAAGCCTCTACAGGTCACCAGTTTCGAGATAACTGTGAATGATGGATAATGGACTAAGAATTATTGCTCTCACTCTGGCATGCATTTCATTATGTAGTGTGTAGCACAATCAACATTTTCATACATAGCCACTACTGATGTCCTCCCAGAACGCGCCCCCCTACGGACACAGCTGATCAAGTGATGTGGTAAAAGGCCAATCACGGCGGCCTTTTACCATGTGATTAGCTGTGTCCAATGACACAGCAGATCACTGGTAAATGCAATTGCCGGCTGTCGGCTGTGTGACGGGTGCGGCGTCAGACCCCCAGCCCTTCTCACCAACTTGTGACCAAAGGACTAGCCAATCTAAAACCACGCTGTCACGTGAGTAACAATGCCACGCTCAGCTGCACCCTGCACAAAGATTTTCCAGCTCACTGGACCACAATCTATGTGTCGCAGCCTGAGATCGATTGTTACTGGGTCAGGTTCATTACGCAATTAACCCTTCACACTGCCACCACCGCCTTTTTGTACGGAGAAGGAGGAAACTCACCAATCTTAGTAGTAACATTATGATGTTTGAATAAGCATCTGTATACACACTGTCACCAGAGGCAGATGTATGCAGAAGTTTAAAACACACAGTAGCGCTCTTCAGAGACAGGGATTCTTAGTTTGCATTAAAGAGCTTTAGAAACAGTTCAACACTTTTCAGAAAATAGGATTTATTACTAAAAAGGTCAAAATGGTGCAATAAAAATATTTACAGAAAAAGATTTAGCCAATATATACTGTATATATATATATATATATATATATATATATATATATATAAATACAGAGAGCAATAACACACAACAGGGAGATAACAGAAAGAAGTTTAGAGAGGTAGAGTACTTGCCAGAGTCCTTGGTTTAAGCAGATCAAGTGTCCTGAACAAAAGGGTACCATTTCTCCCGAATTTGGTTCCTGATGTTAAAAGGGAGAATCTCTTCATCTTACCTCTCTCAGGCCTCTTTTCTAGTCCTCCAGCAGGGGGTGTCTACTGAAGCCAAGGGCCAATTGCCTTTGGGGAGGGGGGTTTAGGCGGAGACCCAGGCTAGGACCAAAATCCCTCACAAGTTATACCATGGTCAATAACCTTCCATAGGTACATGTAGCATCCTATCCACTAGTAGTATAATATGCAGAATGATATTCTGAACTTCCTGACATCACATATGACATATCTGCTTGTGACAGTTAAAGAGATATCGCTTTCTGCTCTCGGGTAGACGTAATCTAGGGATGTAAGGTATCAGGTGACTCGCATTATACTGACCTATCTGAATATATGCTTTGTTTTATTGTACGTATTTCCTGCCGTGAGTTTACAAAATTGTATGAAAAATTGGTTTCAAATGGGATGTAGGTTTTACTGCTATTCCAGAATGCTTTTAAGTCCAGTGACTGACGGGTTTATAGCTTTACGAGCAGCTCAGAGCAAGAGGCTAACAGACACCATGGCATCAGCTAATTGGGTTTACAACCATGAAGTGTATGCAGCTGTGCCCGATGCACTCCTGAACTCAGCCACACCACACCACATGCCATTCAACAAAAAGGGAGGGGGGAACTGATTTGGAGTGAGAATGACACAAGATGGAGGATCTTTAGCAAAATGGATGTCCGCGTCCATATCTGTACGTACAATTGCTACAGGTTGCACTTTCCTCATGCTGTCACAGCGTGAGGAAAGTACTGCCGAGAACCAGCAATTCTCATAAAAGAGATCGGCACTGATCATCAGTGCCCTGATGATCAGTGCCCAGAAGTGCCACCCATCTGTGCCTAGCAGTGCCACCCATGTGTGCCTAAGCAGTGCCACCCACCTGTGCCCAGCAGTGCCCTTCACCAGTTCCCATCAGTGCCACCAGTCAGTTCCAGCTCATCAGTGCCCATCAGTGCTGCCTATCCGTGTCACCTATCAGTGACCATCATTGCCGCCTATCAGTGCCCATCAGTGCTGCCTATCCGTGTCACCTATCAGTGACCATCATTGCCGCCTATCAGTGCCCATCAGTGCTGCCTATCAGTGCACATCAGTGAAGGAGAAAAATTACTTGTTTGCAAAATTTTAAAATAGAAACAAAGAAAACCTTTTTTTTTTTATTTCTAGCATTTTTTTGTTTATAGCGCAAAAAATAAAACCCCCCAGCGGCGATTAAATACCACCAAAAGAAAGCTCTATTTGTGTGAAAAAAATTATAACAATTTCATATGGGTACAGTGTTGCATGATCGCGCAATTGTCATTCAAAGTGTGACAGCGCTGAAAGCTGAAAATTGGCCTGGTCAGGAAAGGAGTATAAGTGCCTGGTAGGCAAGTGGTTAAAGTAGGAAGATAGGCAAACTTTTATTTTTTTTTTTCATTTTGGATAGAATAAGGGAGGGTTATAACCCCTGTCAGATTTGTTTTTTCCCCCCACCTTCTGTTTTCCATTGTGGAGATTTCCCTTTAATTCCCATAGTCAAACAGGAAGTAAGAGGAAATCTCTGCAAATGAAGAGAATCCCTTGGGGACCTCCAGGCCACCAGAACAAGTGTCCCCATTGGATCATTGCAGAGACTCAGTTCTTGTCCTTGCTGGGCGTCATGCCAAACATTGCAGAAACTCAGTTCTTGTCCTTGCTGGGCGTCATGCCAAACATTGCAGAAACTCAGTTCTTGTCCTTGCTGGGCGTCATGCCAAACATTGCAGAGACTCAGTTCTTGTCCTTGCTGGGCGTCATGCCAAACATTGCAGAGACTCAGTTCTTGTCCTTGCTGGGCGTCATGCCAAACATTGCAGAGACTCAGCTCTTGTCCTTGCTGGGCGTCATACCAAACATTGCAGAAACTCAGTTCTTGTCCTTGCTGGGCGTCATGCCAAACATTGCAGAGACTCAGCTCTTGTCCTTGCTGGGCGTCATGCCAAACATTGCAGAGACTCAGTTCTTGTCCTTGCTGGCGTCATGCCAAACATTGCAGAGACTCAGCTCTTGTCCTTGCTGGGCGTCATGCCAAACATTGCAGAGACTCAGCTCTTGTCCTTGCTGGGCGTCATGCCAAACATTGCAGAGACTCAGTTCTTGTCCTTGCTGGGCGTCATGCCAAACATTGCAGAGACTCAGCTCTTGTCCTTGCTGGGCGTCATACCAAACATTGCAGACTCAGTTCTTGTCCTTGCTGGGCGTCATGCCAAACATTGCAGAAACTCAGTATCCCTTGGGGACCTCCAGGCCACCAGAACTAGCGTCCACATTAGATGATTTCCCCTCTATTACTTTTCTAGGGACATCCCAAAATTGGAGATTTTCTTTTACTTTCAGTTTTAATGCTAATGGTGATTTATATATCCCTATCCCAGATTGATGGATGGAGTATTCCCTTTTTCCAACAGGGAGCCTCGCTGGTTCCATAGACTTCTATTATATTCTGTGGGTTTGGTGAACTTTCTGAAAGCACACCAAAATGCATGCAAGCAAGAGTTTAGGTGCGCGTTCAGAAAGTGCTCTACACCCACAATATGTAATAGAGGTCTATAGCTCAGTGCAGGTAACCTGCTGGAAAGCCATGGGTGCACTGCGGTGTGGGTAAACTGCAGCTCATCAGTGTGAAAGCAGCTTCATGTAAGGATAATAAGGGATCCTTTACATTTTCTGTTTGGAGGGAGGGGGCGGTAATACCCCATAGTTCAATTGGCTCATGACTGGTTACCAAATCACTTAAGTGGCCTTCAGACTTCCAAAGGTAGAGCACCCTTGCACTAGAGACTGTCCAAGTCCATGAATACCTGAAGGATTTTCCTGTACCTTCTCGTCTTTACAATGCCCATTTTCTCCATGATCTCCTCCTGAAATGTTTTCAGTGATGGGATGAAGGTCCTTCCAAAGCTTCTTCCACAGAGGTGTCTATGGGGCCATCTAGATGAAAGGAGGAAAGAATATGGTGAAGGAGAGACATCTAGTGGAGATTTAGAGGTAGAATAGTGACCTCTAGTGGAAAGATGGAGGAAGTTCAGGTGAAAGAAGAGCGTGACCCAGAGGATCTTTGTGCATGTAAAGAAGTCATGTCTGTACCGGGTATGAGGTATTCCAAGGTATAACATAAAATATAAATAACCAGTGATCATAACTAAAGTCTATTGATGTGAAGCCAATATTACACAGAAGACCTGAATGCACGGTTCCTCTTGTATTTGATTGGCTATAATAAGGGATATTAGAAGACCGACACTTAAGTTTGTTTTATCAAGAAGAGAAAATGAGAAAAAAAAATAGCACAAGGAATGTCTACAAATGTTTCCTTCTGATTGAGAGAGCTGCAACAACACACGTTCCCATCTGCATTACAATTAATTAGGGAATAATCCATTTACAGTAGAAGAAATGTTTGTAGTGCACCAGACACCCGCACTACCCTTTTATCACATATAACTAGAGGCAAAACGCTTTTCATTTTTGGATAGCGGGGAGAGACTTTTCTTTTCTTGCACTCTGTGTCCCCGTCAGAGAGATTCATGCCATACACATGTCCGGGTGATCATTATCAAGGAAAATGAAGGTTAACGAAGATTGCAAACTCTGAGTGATCACCAGATCAGGAAATCTTCCAATGGGGACACTGGTTCTGGTGACAACCAGGGATTCTCTCACTATGGAAGGATTTCCTCTCACTTTCTGTTTTGGCCATGGGACAGAAAGTGAAGGGAAATCTCCCCAATGGGACACAAATGGCTAACAACAGACTTATAACCCTCCCTTACTCTATCCAAGAATAAAAGACGCTTTGCCTTTAAATTAATGATCTGAGAACCCTGCAGGTGATACAGGAGAGATATTCCCAATCACACCCACTGCAGGGGAGGTATTGTCTCTCACATGCAGAAAACCTGATGGGCCAAGTGTCAGAATGAAGACTTCTCACAGCCCCCAAATAATATCAGACCTGCCACCAGGGACAGACTGACCATTTGGAAACTCAGGCACTGCCCGAGGGCCCGGGGTCAGTAGGGGGGGCCCATGAGATGCCCCTGGTACCTTTTTCATAGGCTTTTTTGAGTTTGGGCAAGGACACAGGGGCCCCATGATCCCCTATTGCCCGGGGGCCCCATGAGTTGTCAGTCCGCCCCTGCCTGCCACAGAAGCTGGAATGTAACCAGTGATACTACTGAGAGGGAGGGGAAGTTACACGACACAGTTTCAGGAAGTGAGCCCATCCTGTATGTGAGGACTCTGGAATATGGCTGAAATGGAGTATATGGGTGGACTGTCTGGTAACTGCTGCAGGTATGAAGTGCAGGCACCTAGAAGCGGGGTCCTAGAGTCACGGTGGCAGTATGATCAGACCCCACTAGGAAACTGCACTGTGTGTTTTATGACAGGTTCTCTTTAAACTGTATCCAGCCAATAACAAAAATGTAATAAATTGCAACTTGCCAGTTTTTAAAATGTGGTGGCTGCATTAGTCTTCTTTTCACCTGATGATCCTGTGCCAGTAACACTTCCTGTCCTAGGGTGACGACTCATCACATGGAGGAGGAATGTTGTCACTGTAGGTTGCTTGCTCTTGATTTGGACTACAACCCCCCCCATCCTTATCCCTATAAACACAGTGGGAGGTGTTCTGTAGTCCACAGAGGAACTAGGCAGGGCTGATAATACTGCAGGCAGAGAGCACAGGAAGGAGCTCACTGGGTTTCTGGCACTATCAATGGGGATTTCTGACAACACTCCTCGACTGCACATACAGTGCAATGAGTGAGCACAGGGAGCCTCGGACAGGAGCGTGTTACTGGCAGGATCAACGGGAGAAAATAAAGGAAAAGGCAAACTAATGTTTCCATCACATCTAAGGAGGGGTAACCGTTATCTCCCTTCTATAAAGACATCGGCCTCACCTTTCCACTTCTTTGGGATGATTGCATCTCGTCTCTGGAACACGAGTCTGGGAATGATACGCCCAGTTGTCACCGACACTCTCACCCGCTCCCTCTCTTCTGTGTACCACCATTCCGTCTCGGTGGGTTTCCTGAAAAACAAGCTCTAATCAGGGGCGGATTGACCATTTGGAAACTCGGGTACTGCCCGAGGGCCTGGGGTCAGTAGGGGGCCCCATGAGATGCCCCTGGTACCTTTTTCATAGGCTTTTTTGAGTTTGGAAAAGGACACAGGGGCCCCATGATCCCCTATTGCCCAGGGGCCCCATGAGTTGTCAGTCCGCCCCTGGCTCTACTGATTTATTTGATAAAAATGTTCTGGTGGTGTCCTAATGGGGCTTTTAGGTTCTAACTAAAAATCTGAACCTGTAATTTACAAGACTTTGCAAACATGAGACCTTTCAGTACATTTATCCAGACCCTAACCGTTGCTTGCCCAACAAGCACTCCAACCAACAGGTTTCACCTTTTCCCTTTAGAATATTTCTGTCCTTTGTGTCCCCCACACTTCTCCGCCATTAATCCGCCTGATGGGTGGACACGTCCTACCACATCATCCCACATCCTGCTACCCCTCACTGTCCACCTACACATCCCTCAGTCACCCCACCCACCAGTCAAACCCTATTACAATGGACACCAAATATTACCCACTGTAATAGCCCCCCAGTATTTTCTAACTCCACTGAAGACTAATGCAGCCACCACATTTTAAAAACTGGCAAGTTGCAATTTATTACATTTTTGTTATTGGCTGGATACAGTTTAAAGAGAACCTAACCCCACTGTAATGGGTTCCGGTTCATGCCACATACCAAAATGGCCCCCTAGTATTGACCTGTGTCACAACCCAAAACACAATGGTCCCCTAGTATTAACCCCCAGTATAATAGGCCCCCTATCATACCCTGCAGTGGTCCCCCAGTATCACCCCAACCACCCTCCACAATGTGCACTCATACCCCACACCACAATTGTTACCCAATCACACCCCCAACCAAAGTGATTCCCCAGTTACCCCTTCCACCACCATAATGGCCTCCATTGTCATACCTCACACCACAATGATCCCCTTGTAACACCCCCCACCATAAAAGGGCCCCCCATCATATCCCACCACAGTGGTCCCCAAGTATAATGCCCCCTCCCCCACAATGGGCACCCAGTCATACCCCAGGCCATACCACATTGGTTCCCCAGCATTTTCCTCTTCCATTATGGTCCCCCAATTACACCCTCACCATAAAGGTCCCTTAGTTTTTTGGAAGATGACAAAAATGTAACGCATTGAGTGAGGATAAAAAAAAAAACCCATAAACAAACTATATAGGGGTAGTGAGATGAATGATCCAAACATCCCCCAAAAGCTATGGTATAATGATGATAAATGTTGGGGATGGTGGGAGGAAGGGTGGGGCCGGGGGTAAGGTGCTGTAAAATGGAACTTATGTATATGTGAGAAGTGTTTGTGTATTAGGTTGTTCTATTTTTGTGTTGGAAAATTTAATAAAAGATATAATAAAAAAAATAATGATGATAAATGTTGTTAACTGTGATTCCCCTGAAAAGAAATCTCCATCAATATGTCTACACATACATCAAAGAATCACCGGCAATCCATACAATCACAGGTGAACTGAGATGACTTCCAAAGTGTTTAAAAGGAACACCTAAAGGATGCAATTCATATCGCCTGACGCCTGGGACATGTAGTTCCGGGCTCCGGGCAGGTAGTTTCTTTTTTACACTTGGCCCTGCTGCGGGCAAGCAGCTGGGCTTACTGGACAGGTAGAAGCATTCGGGCGGCTGTATTGCCGTCTAATTGGTTACACAGACAACGCTACAGTGCCATCCCCCTACGTCCACACTCCCCCCCCCCCCCCCCCCCCCCCATGCACGCAACACCGCCACTCTGTACCCCGGGCTCCGCTTGACCATCTGTAGGCCCAGAACCAGTGCCGGTTGGTAGAGGGGATGGAGGAGAGCGTCCACTCTCCTCCCCTTCTCATCCTGACCTGGAAGTGACGTGTATGACGTCACTTCCGGGACCCAGTTGACCCAGTTGACAGCTTTACCATCAAAGCCAAGAAAGAATGTAATGAAGTGCGATGTACACTGCATTCCATTCAATGGAGCGCAGGGGACACATGCAGGGTCTTTTAGACCCTAAATGTCTCAAAGAGAACCTATCATCAAAAAAAAATCAAAAAACATTTAATCATCACATGTGATGAAAAAAAAAAGTTAAAGTAAGAAAAATTGTTTTTTTTTCATTGTAAAAAATTTACACCCAACCACATAACACCTGACCCCCATAAAAAAAATTGGAGCCCCCCGACACACAAGCATGAACACCTACTTCAGGGCTCCTATGCAGGAAAACGTCACTTGCGATACACGTTACATATGGCCACGCACACCAGAATGAGAGCAATAATTCTAGCACCTCCTCCGTACTGCTAAACTGATGACCTATAAGGGGCTTTAAAAGCGTCGCCTATAGAAAAATATAGGGTAGTAAAGTTTGTTGCCATTTTAAAAAGCACATGCAAATTTAAGGTTTGCCATGTTTGGTATCGATTTACTCGATACACTCATCTTTTAAATTTTACCAACAAATGGGTAATTTATAGCCTTCTTGTGCCCTAAAATTAACTTAAGTGTGTTTTTTACTGAAATTTTACATTTCCTAGACCTTTGTAGTAATATTGTGTGACATAAAAAATTGGAACTACCACTCTACCACCTATTCTCTCAGGGTGTCTTCTTTTAGAAAATATATGTTTTCTGGGGTTTATATACCGTATTTTTTGCCGTATAAGACGCACTTTTTCTTCCCCAAAACTGGGGGGGAAAAGTTGGTGCGTCTTATATGACGAATAGAGAGAGAATCCGTGAGGCGCGGCCACGGCCGTAGGAAAGGCCGCGGCTTTGGCCTATCTCTGGAGCGGTCGGCCATCTTGGTACACCCGGCGGTGTGCGCTGACGTCATCACCCCCTCTGCTCGTGGATCAGCAATGGGCAAACTACGGGGCGGACAGGATGTAGGCGGGGCAGCGTGACGAACTCCTCTCCTCTCACAGTCCGCCCTGAAGACCGGAACGGCGCGGGAACACGGCGAGAGGAACGTTAAGTGAATTGACACAATATGGGGAATGAATTACTATAGGGGGGATGAATTACTATGGGGATGAATTACTATATGGGGGATGAATTACTATGGGGGATGAATTACTATATGGGGGATGAATTACTATGGGGGATGAATTACTATGGGGGGGTGAATTACTATATGGGGGATGAATTACTATAGGGGGGATGAATTACTATGGGGGATGAATTACTATATGGGGGATGAATTACTATATGGGGGATGAATTACTATGGGGGATGAATTACTATATGGGGGATGAATTACTATATGGGGGATGAATTACTATATGGGGGGTGAATTACTATAGGGGGGATGAATTACTATGGGGGATGAATTACTATATGGGGGATGAATTACTATGGGGGATGAATTACTATATGAGGGATGAATTACTATGGGGGATGAATTACTATATGGGGGGTGAATTACTATATGTATTGGGTTCAGAATCTTTTTTTTCTAGATTTTCCTCCTTTAAAATTGGGTGCGTCTTATATTCCGGAGCATCTTATATGGCGAAAAATACGGTACTCTACAGGCCTAAAGCGATTTTTTTAAATGTGTGCAAAAAAATGCAAAAAGTGCTCTGGCAGCGAAAGGGATAAAGGCCAAGTTCACCTTTGGGAAACATCACATGTTCCACCCATTTTTAGGATGGAACATGTTCCTGCTCCTGCAGCAACTCGGCTATCCAAGCCCTCTGTGTGACAGCAGTATGGGGAGAGGTTCCTTGCACCCGCTGTCACTTTTTGAAAATCAACTACAAATACCGACATCCTTTGCAGCTGTCGGCTTATAGTTCTCAATGAACTATCACGACGCTGTTCAGCGCACTAGTAGTTCATTGATTCTTCCTGTCAGTGTGAAACTGTGTACCCGTATGAGGTCCGGACAGACAGATAACACTGACAGTCTGCAGGAGTCCTGGATTACACCCACGATCTGCTGATCACTGTGCAAAGCTTTCCAGGCTCCTAAAAAAAAAATTAAATGCACATTTTTTACCTGCAAAAAAAAGTGCATTTAATTATTTTTTTTTAAAAGGTGAACTTATCCTTTAACCGCTTTCATGCCGCCCTATAGCAGAAATACTGCTACAGGGCGGCACGGGTGTGCAAAATCACGTATATATACAGTACATGATTTTGCAGTTCTGGGTAGGGGGAGTGCTCTACCCGTGCCGCCATTTGCAGCCTCGGTTGTCAATCACCAGGGTATGGATGATGATTATTCACCGGTACCTGGTGATCGCCAAGTATCTCCGACGGGGGAGAGACATGTGTATAAAAAACCTCTGTCAGCTCCTGCACACTGCTTTGTATGGCTCTGCATAGCACAGTAATATAAAGCAGTGTGCTTACAGTGAAACACAGCACACTTAGTAAAACCGCACACAGCACACAGTTAACCCTTTGATCACCCCACATGTTAACCCTTTCCTGCCCAGTGCCATTAGTACAGTGTCAGTGCATTTTATTAGCACTGATCACTGTATTGGTGTCAGTGGGGATGTCAGTGACACCAAGTCAGTTCCCCCCCAGTGTCAGAATGCCCACTGCAGTCCCGCTATAAGTTGCTGATCGCCGCCATTACTAGTTAAAAAAAAAAAATTCCAGTATATTATACCGCCATTTAGAAACGTTATAAATTTCACGTAAATCAATTCATTTACAAATATTGGGATTTTTTTTAGCAAAAACGTGGAGCAGAATACAGTTTGGCCTAAATTTATGATGAAATTTGATTTTTAAAATTGTTTTTACTGGACATGTTTAACAAGGATATTGTAAAGAAATATACACTGCATTACTCGAAACTGACCAGCAGAGGGTGTGAGTGTACAAGAAGAACAACAGGAGACACATGTAGCTACAATGTATCAATGAAACCATTACACAGAGCAGGAAACAGTATGTGATAAGCCCTGGTTCACACTGGTGTGACTTGTCATGCAACTTGACAGATCAAAGTCACATGACGCACACCCTATTTGCGGCTATAGAACCATTCAAATGTGTGCGACTCTGAAAAAAAAAAGGTTCCTGCGCTATTTTTTGCAATTTCATGTGTGACTTGCATTGACATCTGTGTATGGTGTCGCACCGATGTCAGCAAGCCGCACATGAAATCTCAATGATCCTAAGCTTTGAAATCTTGCTAAAGTAGCGCGATTTCAAAGCTGCATACAGTGTGAACCAGGGCTGAAGGAGCAAGAATACATTTTTTTAGATTTGCACCCTGGGAGATTGTAACTGAACCGACCCAGTCTGCGCTTGGGTACTTTCGTTATAATACTGCTTCCCCGTCCGAACACCAACCACAGACGATCAAACAAGACTAGACGACACCAGTCTGTCTGAAAATGGAACTCTTTATTTGAAACTCAAACTGGCTCTTTACACACTCAGGGGGCAATCCCCTCTCCCTGCATAATGACACAATCTATACTTGGCAACAAGAGACACAAAGGTATTCAAACTTCACACCAGCAAACAGTCCCATCAGGAGGGAGGGGCTGCTGGAGACACCCCCCACTAAGCTAATATACATAAACACACACATCCCATAAACGTTTGCTCCCAAACCAGACACGCAATAGAACAATGGGATGCAATCCCATGGCATTAAACAATCAACTACCTCCCACCCCAATATTAGGACAGATCACCCTGTACCCCTAACAGGCACAGGGTGGCTTACACATAATAGGGATATGGGAAGCTGAGACAACAAGGGTCTCCCCACCTCTCTAAAGTGAGCTGGGTTCCATGGGCCCCCCACCCAAAGTGACTCCCGTCACAGAGATCTTTCTTTTATATCCTAACCTTTTTATGTGAGCTGGCTGTATTATACCATATCATCCCTGAGGGGGATCCTGCTGCTTCTTTACTAATCTGTGAAGGGGACACCACCGCTGCGGACCGGTACTATCCGAGAGGGCTTGACCAGGCTGTGGATAGTCATTCTTGTTTGCTAAAAGGCATTTTGGCCCTTTGGGTCGCTTCAAGGAGATGAGGGGGCAATTCAGCCATTTATGGATTATTTCCTTCTGGTTGTCACGCAAATTTAATTATATCACCTGCACCTTGTGAGTCGCTGTATTATTTGGTGGTTTATACGCACCATTGAACTTTAATTGTTTTTTTGGACTATTCTTATGTGACATATCAATATTGTCTTTTGAATATCACCTTTTTGTGTGATGTCACATATTTATATTTTATTTTTTTTTTTTAATTTGGTTGCATTATCACTGAATATGTCATTACTAGTGTGATATATTTAATCCCTCATTTAGGGATTGACGATTTTTTGTTTTCACCAATTTTGGCTATTTTAAAGCTGTTGTGGTCACTATTCATTAGTAATGCATTTTTGATCCCACATTTAGGGATTCACTTTTCATGTTGATTACTATTTTTCACTACACTAGTCACTATTGTGTGATATATTTAATCCCACATTAAGGGATTCACGAAAACGTTTTCACTTTAATTGGCTACCGTATTTTTCGCACCATAAGACGCACTTTTTTCCCCCCCAAAAAGGGGGGAAAATGTCAGTGCGTCTTATGGAGCGAATATAGAGCGGCCGGTCCGGTATTTCCACTGCCGCCGTGTCAGAATACCGTGCCGGCCGCTCAGCTCTACAGTGGGACCTTATAGAGATGACTGCTGACCTTTGGGGAGGGGGGGGGAGCGGGTACCTGAATTTGACAGATACCCGCTCCCACTTCCGTGGAGTTGTTCTTTCATCTTACCCGTTCCTCTATCCAGCGGCGCGGTCTTCCCGGCTTCTATAGTGTGGGCATGACAGCCGGGTGCCAAGTGCGCATGCCCAGGAAGCGGTGCTTTTTGTGAATGGTAAGGCGGCACCTGGGACACATGACAGATCCCAGAAGCCGCCGGACCAATCACAAAGCGCAAGTGCTTCTCGCTCATGCGCACTGGGCACCCGGCTGTCATGCTGAGTGCCATTACAGAAGCCGGGAAGACAGCGCGCGGGCTGGATAGAGGAACAGGTAAGATGAAAGAACAACTCCGCGGAAGTGTGGGAGGGGTATCTGTCAAATTCAGGTACCCGCTCCCCCCCTCCCCAAAGGTCAGCAGTCATCCCCTGTACTATCCGCAGTCTCTGGTCATCCCTGTGCTGTCCGCAGTCTCTGGTCATCCCTGTGCTGTCCGCAGTCTCTGGTCATCCCTGTGCTGTGTCCGCAGTCTCTGGTCATCCCTGTACTGTGTCCGCAGTCTCTGGTCATCCCTATACTGTGTCCGCAGTCTCTGGTCATCCCTGTACTGTGTCCGCAGTCTCTGGTCATCCCTGTACTGTGTCCGCAGTCTCTGGTCATCCCCTGCACTGTGTCCGCAGTCTCTAGTCATCCCTTGCACTATGTCCGCAGTCTCTGGTCATCTCCTGTACTGTCTGCAGTCTCTGGTCATCCCCTGTACTGTGTCCGCAGTCTCTGGTCATCCCCTGTACTGTGTCCGCAGTCTCTGGTCATCCCCTGTACTGTGTCCACAGTCTCTGGTCATCCCTGTACTGTGTCCGCAGTCTCTGGTCATCCCTGTACTGTGTCCGCAGTCTCTGGTCATCCCCTGCACTGTGTCCGCAGTCTCTGGTCATCTCCTGCACTGTGTCCGCAGTCTCTGGTCATCTCCTGCACTGTGTCCGCAGTCTCTGGTCATCTCCTGTACTGTGTCTGCAGTCTCTGGTCATCTCCTGTACTGTGGCCGCAGTCTCCGGTCATCTCCTGTACTGTGTCCGCAGTCTCTGGTCATCTCCTGTACTATGTCTGCAGTCCATTAGTTCAGAATTTTTTTTTCCTGTTTTCTGCCTCCAAAACCTAGGTGCGTCTTATGGTCAGGTGCGTCTTATGGAGCGAAAAATACGGTAATTTCTAGCCTTTGTGGTCACCATTCCTATCAGTGTGATTATTGATCCCACATTCAGGGATTCACCTTTTTTGTTTATTATAGTTCATATATATTGAAGTCCCATCAGGACTTTTTCTTCTCACTGTCGTTTTTATTTCTACACATTATTTATTTATGCGGTGTCATTCTAGACTCCAATCTGTCCTTTCAGCCCCAGGTCCAATCGCTGACAAACGCATGTAGACATCACCTCCGCAACATCTCCAAGATACGCCCGTTCCTAACCCCGGAAACCACTAAGCAACTCATTCACTCCCTTGTTATATCTCGCCTTAACTACTGTAACTCCCTCCTCACTGGCCTACCTCACCACAGGCTATCCCCTCTTCAGTCTATTATTATTATTATACAGGATTTATAAAGCGCCAATAGTTCGCTCAGCGCTGTACATTACAAAGGGGGACAGAACATGTGACAGAACAATACCAATACAATGCAAAACATGAGGGGATCGAGGGCCCTGCTCTTTCGAGCTTACAATCTAGGAGGGAGGGGGTGGTGGAACAGGAGGAGATAGCTGTGGGGGATGGAGTGGTAGGAAGAGTGGAGGAGGTCGGCAAGTTAGCAGGGGGTGGGGTAGGCTTCCCTGAAGAGATGGGTTTTCAGGGTGCGCCTAAAGGAGAGGAGAGTAGGTGATAATCTGATGGGTTGGGGCAGGGAGTTCCAGAGGATGGGTGACACCCTGGAGAAGTCCTGGAGGCAGGCATGGGAGGAGGAGACCAGGGAACTAGAGAGAAGGAGGTCTTGTGAGGAGCGGAGTGTGCGTGCTGGGCGGTACTTGGATATTAGGTCAGTGATGTAGTTCGGGGCAGTATGGTGGACAGCTTTGTATGTCAGCGTTAGGATTTTGAATTTGATCCATTGCGCAATCGGAAGCCAGTGGAGGGATTGGCAGAGGGGGGTGGCGGAGACAGAGCGGTTGGAAAGGTGAATGAGTCTGGCAGCCGTATTCAGGATGGACTGAAGCGGGGGATAGCCAGCGGCGAGGCAGGCCAGTGAGGAGGGAGTTGCAGTAGTCGAGTCGTGATATGATGAGGGAGTGGATGAGCTGTTTAGTGGTTTCTGGGGTTAGGAACGTGCGGATTTTGGCAATGTTGCGGAGGTGGAGTCTGCACGAGTTTGCTAAAGATTGGACTTGGGGCTGGAAGGATAGGTTGGAGTCCAGAATGACACCAAGTACTCTGGCCTGCGGGGCGGGTTTGATGGTGGCGTTGTTGGACGTGACGGAGAAATCAATGGGGGGTGGTGTCCGGGCTGGGGGGGAAGACAAGAAACTCGGTTTTGGAGAGGTTCAATTTAAGGAAGTGGAGCGACATCCAGTCTGATATGTCGCTCAGTAGGTGTGTGATTCGGGCTGAGACCAAGGGGGTGAGGTGGGGGGTTGAGAGATAGATTTGTGTGTCGTCGGCATAGAGGTGGTAGTTGAAGCCGTGAGAGTGTATGAGTTGGCCAAGGGAGGAGGTATAGATGGAGAAGAGAAGGGGCCCGGGGACAGAGCCTTGAGGGACCCCAACAGAGAGGGGGAGTGAGGTGGAGGTGGTAGCATTATAGGTAACGCTGAAGGAGCGTTGTGACAGGTAGGATGAGAGCCAGGAGAGAGCAGAATCTCTGAGGCCGAGGGAGTGTAGTTTTTTGAGGAGGAGGGGTGTGGTCGACTGTGTCGAAGGCCACAGAGAGGTCAAGGAGTAGGAGCACTGAATAGTGGCCATTAGCTTTGGCGGTTAGCAGGTCGTTGGAGAGTTTGAGTAAGGCAGTTTCGGTGGAGTGTAGGGGACGGAAGCCGGACTGTAGGGGATCGAGGAGGTTGTTGTCATTGAGGTGAGAGCATAGGCGGGCATAGACTAGGCGCTCAAGGAGTTTAGATGTAAATGGGAGCAGGGAGATGGGTCTGAGGTTGTTCGGGTCATTGGGGTCCAGGGAGGGCTTTTTAAGTATGGGGGTGATGTGTGCATGCTTCAGAGGGGAGGGGAAAGTGCCTGAGGAGAGGGAGAGATTGAAGATGTGGGTGAGGGAGCGTAGGATGGAGGAGGAGGAAGGTCGTAGGAGTTGTGAGGGGATAGGGTCGAGGGGGGCAGGTGGTGAGGCGGGCATCAGAGAGGATCTTGGAGACTTCCTCGATGGTAGTAAGGTCAAAGGTGCGGAGTGTGGGGGGGAGCTTCAGTATGAGGAATGTAGGGTGGGGTGGAAGAGGAGGTCAGAGCAGTGGTGGGGCCGTGGGAGAGGGGTGATGAGGGGGTAGCTGAGTGAGGGTGAAGGGGGTTGGAGAGAGGTTGAGCAGCGACAAAGTCCCTGCGGGTTATGTCGAGGGGGAGGGGGGATAAGGGGGGTAGCTGTGTGAGAGGGGACGGGTTGAGAGGGCGTGTGAGTTGCGGCAATGTCTTTGCGAAATTGTGTCAATCTTGTTTTTGAAGTGATTGGCAATCTCAAGGGCAGTGAGTGAGGTGCTGGGTGGAGGTGGGGGTGGAGAGAGTAGAGAGTTGAAGGCAGAGAAGAGTCGGCGAGGATTGGAGGAGAGGGCCTTGATGAGGGTCAAGAAGTAGGCCTGTTTGGCAGCATGGAGGGAGGAGGTGTAGGTGCGGAAGGCAGATTTATAGCGGGTGAAGGCTTGTTGGGATTTGGTTTTGCGCCATAGTCGCTCCAGGGAACGACTTTGTCGTTTTGAGGGTTTTGGTGTGATCAGTCTGCCAGGGCTGGAGCGGTCGGGGTCTGATGTTGCGTGTGGTTAAAGGCGCTAGTGAGTCAAGGGCTGTTGAGAGCGCATTGTTGTAGGCGGTCAAAGCCAAGTTGGGGCAGGACAGGGGGAGGATGCGGTCGTGGAGTTGGTCAGCTGCAGAGTGGAGGGAGGCAGGGTTAAGGTTGCGGAGGTTACGGCTGGTAGTAGTGTGACATTTGGAGGGGTAGGCGTTGGAGGACGAGGAGATAGAGAAGGTGATCAGGTTGTGGTCAGAGAGAGGGAAGGGGTGTTAGTGAGGTTGTGGGGGAGCGCAGCGGTTGGAGAAGACAAGGTCCAGGATATTTCCGTCAGAGTGGGTGGTGGATTGTATGCACTGTGCAAGTGCAAAGGAGGAGGTTAGGTGGAGGAGATGGGCTGTGTCTGGGTTGTCGAGGTTGACAGGGATGTTGAAATCCCCCAAGGATGATGGTGGGTAGCTCAGAGGAGAGGAAAGAAGGGTAGCCAGGAGGAGAAGTCATCCAGGAAGCGGGGTATAGATCCAGGAGGCCGGTATATCACAGCAATCTTCAGGGGGGTTGGGGAGAATAGTCGGACGCAGTGGGCCTCGAAGGAGAAGGATAGGGAGGGGGGGGGGTTGGGAGGACTCGGAAGGTGCTCTGCGGTGACAGGAGCAGACCAACCCCACCACCTTTCCGACCGTTAGGCCTGGGTGAGTGGGTCCAGGTGAGACCTCCATAGGAGAGTGCAGCAGGGGAGGTAGAGTCAGTGGGCTGGATCCAGGTTTCTGTGACCGCTAGGAGGTTGAGGGAACGGGAAACAAAGAGGTCCTGGATGGCGGTAAGCTTGTTGCACACCGAACGGGCGTTCAGGAGTGCACATGAAAACGGGGGGGGGAGATTTTATGGAGCAGGGGGACAGATACTAAGTTGTGGGGGTTGCAGTAGGACGTGGAGGTGGGAGGGTGTTGAGCGGGTGAGGGAGGTGGAGGGCCAGGATTTGGGGAGATGTCCCTGCGGCTAGGAGGAGGAGAAGGGTGAGAAAGGTGGCATGGGAGCGGGATGTGCCGGAGCGTGAGAAACTCCTAGTGGAGGTGTTGGGGGTCAGTGGGAGAGCGGAGGAGTAATAGGAAGAGGTGGTGGGTGCCAAAGAGGGGCGAAGGAAGCAGTGAGGACACAATATACAATTGTTTGGGAGGGGCAGAGGGATATAGTGAATGGATTTTGGGAACGGAGGAGAGGAAAAAACTGAGAAGGAGTGGAAGAGGCATTTTGGGGAGGTGAAGAGAGCAATAGTAGGGAGATGATAGCAGTGAGGGGGAGATGTACAGGTTGTGGGGTGGAGCGGAGAGGTAAAGAAATGAGATTTGGGAACAGAGGATAGTAATATGATAAGGAGAAGAGGGGGTGTATTATATAAAAGGTACACAGAGTGGGACTCAGGCATGTAAGAGGTTTCCCAGGGTGTTTGCTTGCAGTCTTCCAGCATGCAGTAGAGCTTCTTGCTGTTGTGTCTTCCTGCTGCTTGAGTTCTCCTGCTTTAGTTCAACTGCTGCGTTTAACTGCTTCTTCTATGCACTCGTTCTAAGTCGCACTCAATCTGAAGCAGCACCCCCATCAGAGATCTCCCCATGAGCTGATCTAAATTTATATAGGGAGATGCTCAAATGAGCATTCAACTCCACCCCAATTAGAAGCTGATAAGGATCACATGAGTAGTGAGGGGATGTTTCTCTCAGGAAACAGACACCAGTCGTAAAACGGGTGCAACTAAAGGTGAGAGCTGGTCAACATATACACAAAATATAAATACACCACTTGTTCTGAATATAGCAGGAGTCAATGCGTTTTGGAGTTTAAGAGTGGAGGTAGGAGAAAGGTGCATTTACCTGTGAAAGTAGAGAAGGCATAATTAGATTGCTGCGTTTAACTGCTTCTTCTATGCACTCGTTCTAAGCCGCACTCAATCTGAAGCAGCACCCCCATCAGAGACTGTGCCCCCCATCTGCTGCCAGACTCATCCACCTTACTAACTGCTCTGTATCTGCCAGCCCTTTCTGCCAATCCCTCCACTGGCTTCCAATTGCCCAACAGATAAAATTCAAAACGCTAACACTTATGTATAAAGCCATTCATAACACTGCCCCAAACTACATCACCGATCTTGTCTCCAAATATCACCCAAACCATACTCTCCGCTCCTCGCAAGACCTCCTACTTTTTAGCTCCCTGGTCTCCTCCTCCCATGCTCGTCTCCAGGGCTTCCCCCATCCTCTGGAACTCCCTACCCCATTCCATCAGACTATCGCCTACTCTGCTCACTTTTAGGCGCACTCTGAAAACCTCTCTTCAGGGAAGCCTACCCCGCCCTCAGCTAATACTGGAATCCTCTACTCTTCCAACCATTCCATCCCCCACAGTTATTACCTCTTGTACCACTAGCCCCTCCCTCCTAGATTGTAAGCTCCAAGGAGCAGGGCCCTCAAATCCCTCTTGTATTGAATTGTATTGTTACTGTACTGTCTCGTGTATTGTCTCCCACCATAATGTAAAGCGCTCAGCAAACTGTCGACGCTATATAAATCCTGTATAATAATAATAATTTATTTTTTTCATGTTAGTAGATCAGCTCACTTAATGAGATTGATTTGTTGTTATCACTCTATTGCATCGGTGGCATTTTTAGTCACTTATAAGTTTTTATGAATATTTTATATGTCCTAATCTGTTTATGTGCATTCTATTCTATTTTGCATATTTATCGTCCATCATATATTGGTTTAATTACCTGTGTTTTGGGATAAGCCAGTAAGGGAGTAGTATAGTATTGGGGTAGCGCTGCACCAATTCACTTTAGATTTTGCACTTTAACCATTTGGTATATGGTTGGGTGTTAGCAGCCCCCTCCCCATAATTATTAGTCCAATTTTGAGTAGGGCAGGAGGTTTCTATTGTTTTATTTACACGAACAGAACTGTCATACTTTTCTATCAGCAAATACAAAAAAAAAAAAAAACACATAAAAAATGCATCAAAAACACTTGCGTTTTTGGTACGCTTCAATTGAAGTCTATTACATGCAAAAGGCAATCTGCTGCAAGAAAAAAAAGTTCCTGCCCTTCCAAAAAATGCACTAGCTCAAAATGCAGATGGGAACTAGAGCCATTGGAAATCATGTTAAATGGACTGTAGTGCATTTCTACAAACTGAAAAACACGTTTAAATCCACATAAGTGTGGACCCAGGGTCAATGTACCTTCATTTGTTTAGAATGTGGTGCCATTGCATTGTTCACAAACATCCTTCTTGAATGCATTTCAAAAGTGACCCTGCATAAGTCCTACCACTCTATTGCAGTGCCTGAAGAGGGTGCAGCGTCTGTGTGTTTTTCTTCTAGTCAGACACTGCTGGTAATATGAACTGTGCATCTGAACAGCTAATACACGCCTAAGAAAGAAAAAAACAACTCATGCAACAAACAGCTACGTGACTGTGACTGGTTCAGAAATCAGACAGCCTTAGGACCTCCTAGCCTTTCCCCTCCTCTAGTAGCTGGATCTCTATTGGTGTTTCATACTGTTAAATTATTGTTTTTTCCTGGCACATTGCCAAGCTGTTACACCATTTTTCATCTTCTGCTTCCTGTAGTTGTAGACAGGACAGAAAGTCACCATGTTCCTCCGTCAGCTGCAGCCCATATCTAAAGAAGAGATGTCTACAGTCCAGAAGAAGTCCACTATGGACTCTCCAACATGGTAAGAACATGGAGACGTGTCTCAGTAATGATTGTGCTACTTGGGGAATTATCTGCAGGGTTGTGACCTGTTAGGTTTTTGTTTTTTGTTTTCTTGCAGCCTTCAGGCTAAACAAGAAAAATGTACATGTGTGCAACCAGCTTCAGAGAAGGTCTTCATCAGGGCTGAAAACTAGAGGAGGGGACACAGGAGCAGAGAGAAGTGCAGACAGGACTGAGTGTGTGTGGGGACTGACAGCGAAAGGGAGCGAGGTGAAGAGGAGGAGGACAGGTTGTGTAGCTGTAGCTGTAAGAAGAAGAACAGAGGACTGAGAAGAGGCAGGCCAGGCTGGGAGCAGTATGCAGTTCTAGGACTGACTAGGAGGAGCTAGAGGGAGGTGGAGTTGGGATCAGCTGCTAGGAGATAGGAGAGGGATTTAAATGAAGGTACAGGTGTTCGTCTGCACATTTCATTCATGTTATCATACAGAACGCAGATCTAACATGCATCCTACAGTCCCACCTTGCTACTGCCTTCTGCTTGGTGAGTACATAGTAATAGATGATAGGAGCTGTCAGCAAAATGCATAAGGAACTGCTTTTTTTTTTTACTTTTCATTTATAACAAAATGAAAAAGTACCGGACATCAGAAATATATTTTCCATTCTGTTATATGAATAGGCCCAATAAAGTGTCATTACTGATGGAGCAGAATCTGTTGTTTGCTGTAGTTGTGTAAAGCCTGGTACACACGATGACATTATCGGACAATCGTTTTATTTGAACGCTAATCTCCATATCCATGAAGATGTTACTAAATTTATGAAAAAATTCAGAAGTGATGCCATGTATTGTATTTGTATTGTATTTTTGGACAAAAACTGTACTAATTAAACAAAAATCGTACAATCTGGTATCGTACTAGAAACATTTTCGTTCTAGTCCAATCGGATCATTTCACACAACTTGTCCTGATCGGCTCTCGAAAGCTGTGTACTGATGATCAGATTAATGTACGGTTCCTTTGATGTTTGCAATGATTCCTCATGTGTGGTGCGATCGTTGTTTACGTATGCGTGTGTCTATTCACCATTGTGTTTATTTTTGTTTGATTTTCTGATCGCCTGTGTGGGCCTTCAGTCTCACTATACATGTTACAATCTGACCATACAATCAACTTCTTTTGATTTACTGAGCATGGCTGGATCTAGGGGGTGCTGGGGTGGGCTGTGCCCCTCAGATGTCAGTTCTGCCCCTCCCCCCCGACCTGTTTGTCCGATGTGTCAGAACAACAGTGTAGCTGCAGCAGCCTACACACGTGCTGATCTGTATTGGAATCCAGCTTAGTTATGTGCTGTGTGTAAAGGAGTTCATCGATCCTTGACCGGGCTTGAGAAGAATATGTAATATGTAAAAGCATAGGGGAAGTAGTTCTATTCCTGGCTGTGAATGAGTTGCCCTTCCATGGGAGCTCTGAGAGCCCAGAGTCTAGGAAAGATGATGTGTCAGCAGGAATGTTTCTGAAGCTCTTTGAATTCACATTACTAAAGGATACCAAACTCCGAGATATAGTAAATGACATACCACAAAATGCTAAATATACAGTTGCAAGAAAAAGTATGTGAACCCCTTGGGATTACGTGGAGTTTTGCATGAATTGGGCATAAAATGTGCTCTGAACGTCATCTAAGTCACAACAATAGAAGAATAGAATAGAATTTTATGCCCAATTCATGCAAAACTCCACGTAATCCCAAGGGGTTCACATACTTTTTCTTGCAACTGTACATCCCACAATGTGCAAAATGAGATCATTGAATCTATGGTGAGTCTTGTCAATAAAATGTGTGTATACTTGTGAGCTACTATGGTGGATAGTGACTGTGTTAATCAATTAATTAGGTACAATTGAATAAATTCAAATATGGTTCGCTGGCACTGACACCAACTCACTAAATAGTGTTTGTGACTTAAAAGACTATAACCAATAGTGCCGCTCTCCTGTTAAATAATGTGCTCAAAAAAATCCAAAATATCAGCTGCATAAATGTAAGTACTCAAAAATATATAATAATATATATAATAAGTGACTGATCCTATAATCATCAAATTATATTGACAGTGTACATGCCCAATGTGAAAACAAAGAAACAACTAATTCTCAATAAACCGCATAACCAAAGTCAATATATATGTAGAAACAAAGTCCTCTTTCTATTCAGAAACTCCCACTTCAGTATCTGGATGCAGTGTGATCTATTTATGCGCTCACCTTAGGGCACAGGACACTGCTATGGGGGGGGGGGGGGGGGGGGGGGGGGGGGGGGGTTGGGCACTTTAAGGGGAGAATGTGATGTCAAGGGGAAAGAAGGGAAAAAGACACTACAATTGGGGGAGAGGTGATGGTGTGATATGAAGCGGGGGCAGAGGACACTGCTTTAGGAGGGGGGGGGTGATGTGAAGGGGAGCAGAGGACACTACAGTGGGGTTGATGTGAGGTGGGGGCAGAGGACACTACAGGGGAAGTGATGTGAAGAGGAGCAGAGAACACTACTTTGGGGTGGGGGGGAGTCAGGCACTGCAGGGAGAGGGTAATGTGAAGGGGGACATAGGGCACAGGACACTACTATGGGGGGGGGCAGAGGACACTGCTTTGGGAGGGCACAGAATACTGTTATGGGAGGGGGGCAGAGTACACTACAGTGGGGATGATGTGCGGGGGGGGGGGGGGTCAGAGGACACTACAGTGGGGGTGCTGTGCGGAGGGACACTACACTGGGGGTGGTGATGTGAAGGGGAGCAGAGGACACAACTGTAGAGTATGTGTGGGGGGTAGCGCAGAGGACACTATTGTGGGGTGTGGGGGGACAGGACACTTTTCTCTGTTTTTATTGATAGTTTTCTGTTTTTAAAAAGGGATCCACCCCCTCTCCCCCTTACCTGGGGATCTTTCATTTCCTCCATATTGTCCAAGTGGATCTCAACCTCTGAAAAGTTGCTTACCCCTGACCTAGGGATTGTCCCCCCAACACTGATTACTGGTACCTCCTTCCAGCAACAGGCTGAAGCAATCAACTCACCAGGCTTAAGGAAAATCCACAGAGTCCAGAAAAGGTATCATCTCAGGTTGGTTACCCAGCAAACATTCCAAATGTATTAGAGACACACAACTGCACAAGACAGAGATGCTACATAGCAGACGAGTATTCATGGTAAGAGTCTGGAATTTGTGGAATGATCTCCTACAATAAGTGTTCTAGTCAACTGAGTATTTTGGTTCAAAGAAGGGCAAATGTACTTGTAAATGCACAAAATATAAATGGATATTCATATTTTTAATGTTTTTAAATGGTTTTCCATCCCTCTGGACTAATTTTTTATTTTGTATGTTTTTTTGTTTTTTTTTATAACTTTGTCTTTCAATGAAACTAATCTGCAAAATGTTTTTCCAGCTCTCCTCTACAAAACCGTTGCTGCCAATCCTGAATTTGCTGCGGTTTCATCAGAGATTACTTTGTGTGGATTGTCGTGTGAAAAATATGTATTGTATGATCTTAAAAAAGAGCCTGATCAGGACCTTTTTTATCTGGCTTGTGATACCTGGAAACAAGAACGTTATAGAAATGGGATCAATTTTAATAAAAACACAGGATGCTGCATTATCGAAAATGTGCAGAAGAATGACTCCGGAGTCTACACTGTACTTGCTACTAAGAAAAGTGGGGATCGAGTAAATGTTTTGCATAAAGAATGCAGAGTTATAGGTAAGTGCATAATTATCTTTTCCCCAATGTTCCATTGTCAATCTTTGCAGTACGTTTTATGCATGTTTTTACCTGTTGGACGCCTTTTATGTGAAAGCCATTTGTTCTGGAAGACCTGAAGACCAGGGAGCTCTCTGCTATGGCACTCTGCTGCCTTAGTTGCCATGTTTCGATAACTCTGGCACTGGAGAAACAAGAGCGATATGATTGCTTTTTTATGACATCAAAATCCAAACATGCAACTCTGGATCCACATTTCCAACAATCTTCCCTGTAGAATGAGGATTGGTCTCAACCCTACTTAGTAGTTCCTTTGGGGTTAAGTAGAGGGACCATCTTCTGCTCACAGCAAGGATCTTTAGCAAATTGGTGACTGGTACACCTAGACCTGTAACCTTAGGTTGTCAGAGTGACATCACTCTGTAGGATGCATAGGGTGGTGATCCTCAGGGGTGCACAAGGAGAGAGAGACAGCGGTTTCAAGGGATCAAACAAAAAAATAGAGGAGAGGTGAGAGAGTGCTTATAATGCAGAATGTGGGTGGTATTTGTTTACAGTGTATATTCTTTAAAAACATGAATGTATGCAAAAAAGCAGATCTTGACGAAGTTGCAAACAGCTCAACTCTATGACAGATGTAACCTTACAGGTACAGTTGTGTTCAAAATAATAGCAGTGTGTTGAAAAAAGTGAATAAAGCTCAAAATCCTTCGAATGGCTTTTATTTCCATACACACAAATGCATTGGGAACACGACACATTCTATTCCAAATCAAAACATGAAGAAAAATATATCAAATTTGTGTTGTTCCTCTAACAAAATTGAAGAAAAGTGAATATTAGACTGTTCAAAAAAATAGCAGTGTTTGTATTCTTCTTTACAAACTCAAACATTCACTATATAAAACTGAAAAATGTTTGAAGATTTTGCTTTCCTTTGAATCACTTAATGAATATTTGGTTGTAGTCGCACTGTTTCTGGGAACTGCTGTACATCTGTGTTGCATGGAGTCACCCAACTTCTGGCCCCTGTGAACAGGTATTCCAGGCCAGGATGATTGGACTACATTCCACAGTTCTTCTCTATTTCTTGGTTTTGCCTCAGAAACTGCATTTTTGATGTCACCCCACAAGTTTCTATTGGATTAAGATCCGGGGATTGGGCTGGCCACTCCATAACGTCAATCTTGTTGGTCTGGAACCAAGATGTTGCACGTTTACTGGTGTGTTTGGGGTCGTTGTCTTGTTGGAACACCCATTTCAAGGGCATTTCCTCTTCAGCATAAGGCAGCATGACCTCTTCAAGTATTCTGATGTATTCAAACTGATCCATGATCCCTGGTATGCGATAAATAGGCCCAACACCGTAGTATGAGAAACATCCCCATATCATGATGCTTGCACCACCATGCTTCACTGTCTTCACAGTGTACTGTGGCTTGAATTCAGTGTTTGGGGGTCGTCTGACAAACTGTCTCCGGCCACTAGACCCAAAAAGAACAATCTTACTTTCATCAGTCCACAAAATGTTGCGCCATTTCTCTTTAGGCCAGTCAATGTGCTCTTTGGCAAATTGTAACCTCTTCAGCACATGTCTTTTTTCCAACAGTGGGACTTTGCGGGGGCTTCTTGCAGATAGCTTGGCTTCACATAGGCGTCTTCTAATTGTAACAGTCCTCACAGGGAATGTCACACCTTCTTTCATCTTCCTGGAGCTGATTGTTGGTTGCTGAGTCCTTGCCATTTTGGCTATCCTTCTATCCATTCGAATAGTAGTTTTTTCGCTTTCTTCCACGTCTTTCAGGTTTTGGTTGCCATTTTAAAGCATTTGCGATCATTTTCGCTGAGCAGCCTATCATTTTCTGCACTTCTTTATATGTTTCCCCCTCTCCAATCAACTTTTTAATCAAGGTACGCTGTTCTTCTGAACAATGTCTGGAACGACCCATTTTCCTCAGAATTTCAGAGAGAAATGCACTGTAACCAGCATGTACAACATTTGCTGCCTTCCTTCCTTAAATAAGGGCAATAATTGCCACCTGTTTTTCAAAGAATGAATGACCTCACTAATAGAACTCCACACTGCTATTATTTTGAACATGCCCCTTTCAATTAGTGATACAATTACACAGAATCAGCAGCATGCATGTCATGACTGTTGAGTCTGTTGGATTTCTATTACTCTACTACACCTGCTAGTAAATTATTTGCCATGTAGAAATATCATTTCTACCAAAAACAGTGATTTTATTTTGAACACAACTGTATATGTGGAGAATACCTCTGTCTTCATGCAGAAGAAGGTAGGTCATTTTTGATGTTTCAGGGAACCCAATCCTAGGTCCTCATGGGTCAGTGAATGGTTTGTAGAGGAGAACAAATGCCATTGCCTATTTGAATAGCATATGTGCCCTTATTAGCACACTTTGTTGTTTAGGAATGATCAAAGTCATCATTTTAAATCAGACATGGAACTTATCTATTTAATAACACTAACTGTTAATAAATAAATTCCATGTTCAGTTTAAAACTATGCTTCAAGCCATTCCTAAACAACAACATATGCCATGGATGCCTCTGCCATTCAAATAGTCGATAGGATTTTCTATCTTCTATGCATCACATCACTCTGCAACCTTTTGATATGCCAGAATTTTCTGAACAAATAAGCAAGGGTACAGCCTGGAGAGAATGTTAGGAGAAACCTGATTTCTTTGTGGTTTCCTGGGTCAAGGAACAGAAAGCTCGTTGGCTACAATGCATCCATGTGACCCCTGGCAGCCATCTTGAGTCAGCAGGGTCTTTATAGGTCCCTGTCCTCAGGTTTTGGCGCACTTTTGTGGGAAATATACCTTGTCAAACAGGGAAAGCAATTAGCTGTAGGGAAAGATTCCTAATGAGAAGGAACAGGCTAAGGATTTGCTATCTTCAAAGAAACCTTCCCTCTTTGGGACCAGACAGGCCAGACCGTGCTTCTCCCTCTGAAACAGATACTGATACATATCTCCCTGCTGCATCTCTGCCTTTGAACTGAACTGTGAATGTTTTCCCTTAGCGGCGGTCTCCCACCTAGGGTGTTTGTAGTTTGGCATTCTCTTCAATACAAGTTCCAAGTTCTAGAGGCTTCAACACTTTTGGACTCAAGACAGAACTCAATCACTGACCCACAACCAGTTTTCTCAGAACTTCCTTATCCCTGGTCTGGAACTTATAGGATTAAAGCCAGTGGAACTGCATTATTGGTAAGATGAATGTACCTGAGTTCAGTTTGAGGCAGGTTCGGCAAACATTACTACATTTTGCATGCTGAAACCAAACGCCATTGAAGTCAAAGGGAGCTGAATGATAAAAACAAGTGATAGGGGCACTGCCCATGTACCAGAGGGAAGTATGGATTACCAGTTGAACTTTTTAGTTAAAACTGTATGAGAACTATTCCCATGAAAGCTTCACTGATGGATAAATAAATTAAAAAGTGAAACAATCTGTCAGGGCTCTCCGGGTATGACCAGAGGTATGTGAACTGACGCAGGGAAACGCAGGCTTCAGATATGTTATAAACAATATAATTTATTAACACTAACAATACAAAACGCAGTGCAATACTAAAACATAAACAAAGTGCAAACGAACCAAACCAAGCCACCCACAGATAACAGTACATACAATGCAAGCGTAGTCAGGCAGGCCGGGTCAATAACAATCGGGCAGGTAGGAACAGGAGGAGCAGGCAGAGAGTAGTCAGGTCACGAGCCGGGTACCGCAACTAACAGGCAGGTAGGTACAGGGGGTCAGGCAGAGAATGGTCAGGGTCACAAGCCAGGGATCAAACAGGAGAAGTCAGCAGAGGTCAGGATCAGGCAGGGTCGGCAACGAGTCAGTCAGGCAGGAACAGGAACACGAACAGGAATGCAGGTAACAAGATACAGGGGCCCATAGAAAAACACACACCAAGGCCCAGACTGCAGGTCTGGCCATCCCTTAAATACACCTCCGTAATCAGCTTCAGGTGTTTAGCTGACTGCAGGGTTGAGTCTCTGATTGCTGAGAGCACCCGCTGGCCAGCCCTGGTACTGCAGCCCACAAGGCAGGTGAGTCCCACCATTACTGGCAAGTCCATTCCTGACACAATCTTACCTATTCTGTTCGAGTTCACTTCAAATGCATAACACGTTTCTTCTCTAGAAAACCAAGCAAAAAGCCATTTTCTATAACTGCCAGGGTCTGGTATATCTTATTCATTCCTTCAATTAACACTCACACTCACTCAAAATAAAGTCCCAAGTGCTCATGAATAAAGAGAATCTCATCTTTCATTGTAGATGCACTCTAACAAAGAACATGGGGTAAATGCAAGACCTCACAGAACTCTAGTATAGTCTATTCTACATAATGTCTGTAAATCACAAGGGTAAACCTCAGTTTGATATCCTATATAAAGATGGATGTGAGAGCATTTCTAAGATACCAAACTATACATAGTAAGGGGCTTTCCCTTGAATCACTACAAACCACATCCTCTTAGGAAGTGTTGTGCAATGAGAAAATTAGGAGTTTGGGTCTTCTCTCCTTTCTTCACAATTGCTGCTATTAGCGGGAGAAACACCCATCTTTCTAACCGAAGCAGTGTTCCTAGAGTCTCTAAAATTAGTGGTCAGGTTTTCTCTTCATGTAGTTCGAGGGCTAGGAAAGTCGATAATGCAGAAGCTTTTATAATGCTTAGCTCTGGTTATGTCTTTGATGAATTCTCCAAAGAAAAGTAAGGGAAGGACCAGTGGCATAACTAGAACCTTCAGGGCTGTGGTGCAAGAAACCAAGTAGGGCCCCCTGAGCCCTGGCCAGGGCCCTTCCTTCAGTCCCGGTGGTGGAAAGCCAGGGCCAGGTTGCAAGTGCAACCTTTGTGATGCACCTGGTTCCGCCACTGGTGTAAGTAGTTTTTTTAAACTGTTTTATTATTTTGTACAATTTTTTTAGGGTTTTTTGTGAGACATCAGGGGTCTAAACAGACTTCTCATGTTTAACCTTTGAGACAGAGAAAGGAGATTGAGGACACAACCCTCAATCTCCATCTCTGCAGCCTCAGCTGCACTGAATGAATGGACAGGAATAGCTCTGTACAGAGGCTCCTGTTCATTCACAAACTAAAGCATAGTAAACACAGTTTACTATGTTTCCATTATGAATGGACAGAGTTAGTGATCGATATGGATCACTGATTCTCCATTCAGAAAAGGAAGGGGCCAGTAAATGACACATTTGCCGACCCCCTTCCCTGCTCTCCATCCTGACAGATCCCCTGCAGCAGAAGGGGAGGGGGGGAGGAACCCGGCAGGGCTGCGGGGGAGGGGTGCCAGAAGAGCACAGAGCACATGGGGGGGGGGGGGGCAGCAGAAAGAAGATGGATAGGAGGAGCAGAATGTAAAAATAGCGCTACATATGCAAAAAAGCAGGTTTGACGAGCTTGCAAACAGCCCAACTATACGGCAGATGTAATCTTCCAGGTGTGTGGAGAATACCTCTGTCTTCATGCAGGAGAAGGTAGGTCATTTTTGGCAGCAGAAAGGAGGAGCAGCAGGGTCGGCTGCAGAGAAATTGATCTCTCCATTTTCCTCCTGCAGTCGCTGAATTCCCATTTCTCCTCCTCTCCCTCCCACAGGCATTCAGTGGCTGCAGAGGGAAAACGAAAAGATCAATTCCTCTATATGCAGCTGCCCCCTACACTGCAATTGCAACCCCAGTAGGTATGCCCCAGGGAAGGACACTTGATGCCTCAGTATATATTTGGAACTGTTGCCCATTTTCCCTGAATATTCTGGAATGATGTATGGCAATTTTTCTATAACCAGATTAACATTGTGTGCGGTGTCTAAGTAGCCAAGACCTGGTAGACAGGGGTCTTCTTTGGAGATTTCAAGCTCAAGGAGATCACTTAGTTCCTGGAAACAATATATAATTATGTTTTACATTAGATTTTATTGTTGTTTATATGATGATGTTATTTAATGGCTTTTTGGCTAGATTGTGGAATGCCTGTTGGCCATAACCAATATAAAGTATGAATGTTGACATCCTCACCTCTTGTTTTCTAGATCGGATCAGAAATGTTACCATCAATCCTGGATCAGGGAGAGAGAACATATCTCTCAGTGTTAACTATGAGGGGGATTCACCAACCCAAATTATCTGGAGTATGGATGGGGGACTGTGGCCCGAGGGTCATTCCCTAAGTGATGATAACAGCACTCTTACTCTTCCCGGAAGTGCTCTTGGAATATATAGAGTGACTGTAATGAACCCTGTTAGTAACAGGAGTGTGGAGTATACCATTCAATCTACAGGTAAGAGTAGATACATACTGTATATATTTTGTTTATGTTTTGTCTCTATCTACTTTTCTTCTCACATGCCACCGCGGTCACCTCTGTCCTCTGTCTGTTGTCTATAGACCTCTTCCTTTAAATTTTACGTTTATTTTTACTTTATTTAATTTTCCTATTTTCTTCCCTTGTATGTGTGTTATTTTCTATCTTACTCTCGGTCCTATTTTTTTCTGTGTCAGGTGGTTGGGTCACTTCCTGAACTCTAATCACCATCTAAGATACATCTAGGCATTGCACATATTAAACCCTGAACCTCCCTAACACCTTTTACATCATATCCCATCATTATTTTTTTCCTTTTACTTTTTTTCCTATACCATTAAACAGATTTTTCTACTCCCTATGACATCACCAGGCGTGTAATTTCTTTGCAGGGGCACTTGGAGAACATCTTCACTGCAGGGATGCCCTGTCCTCTTCCTGGCTCTGAACTCTGAACTCCTCCCCTCTAATCCTCCACTGAGACAGGTTCTTTCATTGCTTTCACTGCCTGTAACATTATCCGTGAATTGGGGACAGTCTAACCAATCACAGATCATGCTGCGGGCGGTGTAATCAATTAAATAACTTTTCTCAATAGGGAAGGAAGAGGAGGGGGTAGGTCTCTGTCGGACCATCTTTGCTGCTGTTCTACATGAAGCTGTTAACCATTGCAGCGCCAGAAATTCTAAGCCAGGAAGAGGATGGGTCATCTCTGCAGTGATGATTAATTCCGAATACAGCTGCCTGTACAACATGGGACATATTAATTACAGGTAAGTAATGTGACTAAAGCTAATGGATACTTGTTTTTAAGCTACCGTCTTCAGGACTTTTATCTTCATGATTGCATCACAACTCAGTGAGTCACTGACTTGGAACAAATGTGTGTATTGAGACATCTACCCATGCTTGTTCTGAGTTAAAGTGGAATTCCACCCTAAACCTAACTAACTCTAAACCTGCTAGTCATGGAAACCACCGTGACTTGGGCTCCTGGGGGCCAGCCTCCTTCCAACCAACTATGGACCCAGGACTAAGGTGATCCCCTTCTTGGAGTTACAAGGGTTATATCACTTCCCTGGGTACTTGGCTGGCTGTGATAAGCTTTCCATGCAATTAGGGCAAAAGGGACTGTTTCTGGGACCCCTTGGTATACTTTGCATAGTGGAACTATGTGCAGGGGGCAAATTCCAGCACATGTGGGGTTAAGAAACTTTATTTTGTTATTATTTCAGGTACTTATATAGCACCGTCGATTTATGCAGTGCTATATATATATATTTCATTCACAACAGTCCCTAACCCTCAAGGGGCGTACAATCTAAGGTCCCTAACTTAGATTCATACATACACATACTAGGGACAATTTAGTCAAGATCCAATTAACCTACCAGCATGTCTTTGGAGG
The DNA here is from genome assembly GCA_951230385.1 of Staurois parvus. NCBI lineage: Eukaryota > Metazoa > Chordata > Amphibia > Anura > Ranidae > Staurois > Staurois parvus. The sequence goes on along the minus strand of CATNWA010017584.1, from coordinate 137,650 downwards.
GTTGGAGGAAACTGGAGTAACCAGAGGAAATACGCACAGGGAGAACATGCAAACTCCAGGCAGGAGGTACCATGGTTGGGATTATAACCAACAACCCTAGTACTGCCAGGCGGAAGTGCCCCATTATTTTCTGTTACAGGTTTCCTGGCACCATCTATTGTTTGGTGATAAGCTCTCACCTTGTTTAATCCCCTCCAGAGTCCACACTACTAGGTGCATCATCTTTAGAAGAGGCTTCCTTCTAGGACAACAGCCATGCAAACCAATTTGATGCAGTATGTGGCATATGGTCTGAGCACTTACAGGCTGACCCCCCCACCCCTTCAACCTCTGCAGCAATGTTGGCAGCACTCATGTCTATTTCCCAAAGACAACCTCTGGATATGACGCTGAGCATGTGCACTCAACTTCTTTGGTCAACCATAGTGAGGCCTGTTCTAAGTGGAGCCTGTCCTGTTAAATCACTGTATGGTCTTGGCAATTGCAGCTCAGTTTCAGGGTCTTGGCAATCTTCTTATAGCCTCGGCCATCTTTATGTAGAGCAACAGTTCTTTTTTTTCAGATCCTCAGAGAGTTCTTTGCCATGAGGTGCCATGTTGAACTTCCAGTGACCAGTGTGAGAGAGTGATAACACCAACTTTAACACACCTGCTCCCCATTCACACCTGAGACCTTGTAACACTAATGAGTCACATGACACCAGGGAGGGAAAATGGCTAATTGGGCCCAATTTGGACATTGTCACTTAGGGGTGGACTCACTTTTGTTGCCAGTGGTTTAGACATTAATGGCTGTGCGTTGAGTTATTTTGAGGGGACAGCAAATTAACATGTTATACAAGATGTATACGCACTATGTCACATTGTAACAAAGTGTCATTTTTTCAGTGTTGTCACATGAAAAGATAGAATCAAATATTTACACAAATGTGAGGGGTGGACTCACTTCTGGGAGATACTGTATGAACCTCCATCATAATCCATGTGATATTTGGAATATTTCAATATTTCATTTTTGTTTTACAGCAGAAGAACCAACACATCAAGTTAGTATTATCGGCATCGGAATTGGAGTTTGTGTTTCTCTAGCCGTTGTAGTTGGCCTTGTGATCCTGGTATGTATCTGCCTTCTCTACACATATTTTACATGTAGGCTGGAATTATTTTCTGCCCTTGTCTACTGGCACATCAAACTCAAATAAATCAAAAGATTAATCAACAGAATAATTCTTCAAGCGGTCACATTACATCTACTAAGTAAGAGGTACTATCTTTGTCAGTGCCAAAAACATTATAGCATTTTTGTAATTAATATTACATAAATCTTTGCAGCTTATAAGATTTTATTCCAGAGAAAGGGTCCAAAAACTTTTCAAAAAAGAATTGCTCTGAAAACTTATGTACAGTAGTGCAGTCTTTATCAAATGAAGATCAGCTGGGGCTATACTCAACTGATATTCTTAAACCAGATGAAGACCACCAAGGGAGTGAGAGGGGTGCATGTGACCCCCAAAACACGAGCTTGACATGCCAACTGTATACAGATCTTTGGCTTTCAAAATGTGACTGTCATTCCCCCAACTATTCTATAGATATAACACAACTATAACAATGCTCACTTTACTCTGTTACCAGTCTGCTCTTCTTATCTGAACCCCATATATCATTTTTGTCCTATGAATCTTACAAATGCTGTTACCCCAGATGAAGACATTTACTTTCAGCTAAGGCCTTAATGTTTTCTAATGCTCTCACTGTCTTCATTATAAGGCCGTTCTCAGCTCTAGAACCTTCTCTCAGAGCCACAATTATTCCCACCCACTTATGCCCATGTGAGTGCTAATTCAACAGGGTTCAGGGTCGACATTCAATGGACAATGGAAAGCAACATCATGCAAGAGCACAACAGCACACCTCAAATTAAACAAATCTAGCATTGGGTACCCAACACTACAGTAGGATTTTTTTGCAATACCTTGCTTTTATACTGCAGTAATGTCATTATACTGTATATACAGTCATTGTTACAAATCTTGTCCCCCCTGCAATTCTGTCAGATAATGCACCACTTCTCCCAGAAAACTGTTACAGTTACAAATGTTTCGGCATTCTCATTTATTTCTTTGTTTGTATTAATATGACACAAAAAAGTGGAGAAACAAAAAGCCAAACCTGACACATTTCATGTAAAACCCTAAAAAGGACTGGACAGAATTATTGGCACCCTCAATTTAATACTAGGTAGCACACCCTTTGGAAAAAATGACTGAAATTATTATTATACAGGATTTATATAGCGGCAACAGTTTGCGCAGCGCTTTACAATATAAGGGAGACAGTACAACTACAATACATTTCAATACAGAAGGAATAGGAGGGCCCGGCTCGTGGAGCTTACAATCTAAATCTATCGCTTTCTGTAACCATCAATGAGTTTCTTACACCTCTCTACTAGAATTTTGGACCACACTTTTTGTTCGCCAACTGCTCAAGGTCTCTCAGATTGGAAGGGTTCCTTTTCCCAGCTGCTACTTTGAGATCTCTCCACAAGTGATCTATGGGGTTGAGACCTGAATTCATTGCTGGCCAGTTCCATATTCTTCAGAGCGTTGTCTGAAACCATTTCTGGGTGCTTTTTAACATGTTAGTTTGGGTAGTATCCCCTCCTGCTGCTTCTAAAACTGATCCAGCGGCTAATCAGTTGCTCGGATCACTTTTATCAGAAACGGCTGCTGATAGCTTCAGCCTTATGGCTGAAGTAAACCCCAATAAACCACTTGGAAGCCACAACATATATATATATGTATTGCAGTCGGCAAGTGGTTAAGGGGGAGATATAATCAGCATGTATACAGTGAAGGAAATAAGTATTTGATCCCCTGCTGATTTTGAATGTTTGCCCACTCACAAAGAAATGATCGGTCTAAAAATCGAATGTTCGGTGTATTGTAACACTGAGAGACAGAATAGCAACAAAAAATTCAAAAGAAATGCAAGTCTAACAACTGATGCACTAATTTGCATGTTCATGAGGGGGGGCAGCAGGGCAGCTGCCACGTTAGAACACAATAGCAGGGTGGGGGATATGGCTGTACTAACCTCCCTTGTGTTAGTACAGCGATCTGTCAGCTTTTTTTCCTCATTCAGCCCACTGGGTTGCATGAAAAAAGAAAAACTGATAGTGTGTATCCAGCTTTACACATATAGTAAATTCGAGGCATAAAACATGGTAAAAAAATTTTGATTAACCCCTTGACGATCATGTGACCGGGGGCGCCGGGGCGAAGAGTTTAAAATGTGGAAACAATGCAATGGCAAAAAACAGACTTGTGTTACCCGCTTTTCCACCGCCCTATAGCAGAAATACTGCTATAGGCAGGCAGGGCTGCGTAAAATCATGTGTATATATATGTGATTTTGTATTTCCGGGTAGAGGGCGCACACACATCCTACCCACACCACCATTACAGATTCCCTTCCGGCACCTGGTGATCGCCGAGAATCACTGACGGGGAAAGGTCTGTATGAAAGCAACACAGATCTCTCCCCTGTCAGCACCAACATGCTGCTTTGTATTGCTCTGTATAGCAGAGCAATACAAAGCAATGTGCTGACACTGTAAAACACACACCGTTAACCCTTTGATCACCCTAGATGTTAACCCCTTCCTGCCCGGTGTCATTAGTACAGTGTCAGTGCTTTTTATTAGCACTGATCACTGTATTAGTGTCAATGGGGATGTCAGTGACAGTCATTTCTCCCCAAGTTCTGCTATAAGTCACTGATCACTGCCATTACTAGTATTAAAAAAACAATTCCAGTGTATATATACCGCCATTTGTAGACGCTATAATTTTCACCTAAACCAATTAACTTACATGTATTGGGATTTTTTAGCAAAGACATGGAGCAGAATACATTTTGGCCTAAATTTATGATGAAATTTGATTTTTAAATTTTTTTACTGGGACATGTTTAATAGCAAAAGTAAAAAAAAAAAATTTTTTTCTCAAAATTGGCGGTCTTTTTTTGTTTGAAGCGCAAAAATTAACAAACACAGAGGCGATCAAATACCACCGGAAGAAAGTTCTATTTGTGGGGGGAAAAAAAAGGACATGAATGTCCTTTGGGTGCAGCATTGCATGACTGCGCAATTTTTAGTTCAAGTAATAGAGCACTGTATCCCAAAAAATGGCCTGGTTAGGAGGGGGGGGGGGGAATCTTCTGGAGGGCAAGTGGTTAATTAATCCCAATTTGGCCCCCTTTTGTTTTTCCACTTGGCTCTATATAAACACAAATGTTGTCATGTTGCATCTTATCTTCCTTGTTTTTAGCAATAAATGTATAAATCTTGTATGATATTCATGTATTTATCAACCTAGCAGTATGCTAAAATGTATTGTATTTATATTTTTTGAAGATGTAATGTATTTATATTTTTTGAAGATGTATTGTATTTATATTTTTTGAAGATGTATTGTATTTATATTTTTTGAAGATGTATTGTATTTATTATTTTTGAAGATGTAATGTTTTTATAATTTTTGAAGATGTATTGTATTTATTATTTTTGAAGATGTAATGTTTTTATAATTTTTGAAGATGTATTGTATTTATAATTTTTGCATTCTACTATAAGCTGTAACTTATGTTGATGTTACTGATGTTATTTTTTTTTTTTCTGTAGTAATTCACTTTTTATTTTTATTTTTTATCTCATCTCTTCCTAGTTGGTGAAACACTATAAAAAAAGACAACCGAATGGTATAATATGAGACAGAGGGAGTGAGAGTGAAGGATTGAGTCTGATTTACACTACTGAGCGGGTACAAAGTCCACAGTTTACAAAGCTGATAAAAGTTCACTTTTGTCATTTGGAAGCCTTTTGTGAACTTGAAGATCCTCATATAAGTCCTCCTCTATAGACTATGAATGGTGCTCTACCTACAGACCTTTGGCTACAACCAGCAGTCAATGTTTTCCGGTCCTGCGTGCTTACTCAGATTTGTCTGGTATATGTCTTATGGACCACATATTTTTTTTTTTTTTTAACTCTAAATAACTCCTTGCTCTTAGCGGCAATTTTTTTCAGCACTTTTTTAAATTTTTTAAAATAACATTTGAACAAACTTTTTGTTTAAAGGCTATTTTGTAGTGTTATCCTTACATAAAATATGCAAACAATTTTATTTCATTTGTAAAAACTTTGCCGTATCATATACTGGAAACATAATTTTAGTGCCAACAGAACAAACAGCACAGTTGTTGGAAATGATGAAAATTGATATCCTTGGAACTTTGATATTAACTAAAATGTTCCTCCTGGTAGAGCAAATTGCAAATGGATGTGTATTAAGGCAGATAAAGATTGTAAATCCAACTGTCAATAAAAGAACTGGAAAAATGTCTGAGATTTTATTATTTATTTATTTATTACAGGTATTTATATAGCTACAACCACGGCTTTTTTTCAGTGGGAACGGGGGGGGGAATGCAGTTCTGGCACCTCCAGCACTGAATGTTGATGCCGGATGCTGGGGGGATCTATTTTCACTGGAGGGGATATAATTTTGCACGGTGGTCTATTGTTGCTGGAGAGGGATCTATTGTTGCTTGGAGACCAATTGTTGCTGAATTGGATCTACTGTTGAGGGAAGATCTATTGTTGCTGCTGGTGTCTATTGTTCCTGGGGTGGTGTTTTGTTGCGTGGGTCCATTGTTGCTGGGGGAATCTACTGTTGGATCTATTTTACTGCTTTTCTTGTAATCATTAACAAATTCTATTCAAAATGATACTTGGCTCTGTATTCTCTGAAAGGAGCAGTACGGGGAGGTGGGTAGGGGTAGGAACCAAGGGACGGTGCTTGGAGGTGGGTAGGGGGGGGTGGAAACAAGGAGTGACTCAGAAGGGGGGAGTTCCTGCACCTATTCTCTCAGAAAAAAAAGCCCTGGCTACAACAATTTACACAACTCTACATATATGTTGTTTATTCACATCAGTCCCTGCCCTCAAGTAGCTTACTGTTTAAGGTCCCTAACTCACATTCATACATACTAGGGCCAAGTTAGACAGGAGCCAATGAACCTACCAGCATGTCTTTGGAGTGTGGTAGGAAGTCAAAGTACCTGAAGGAAATCCACACAGGCACAGGGAGAACATGCAAACAACATGCTGGTTGACTAAGATCATCAACACATTAACCAGTAGGACCCCATGGGATAATTACTGCCCAAACCTGTTCGGTATTGTAGCATACTTGCTGGGGAGAGGATCATTTTTGGTCATCCAGTGTAATCATCTGTTCAAAAACTGAACTCTGAGCCTCCTTGAACAAGAATGAACATATGACCTTTGATTGAAGGCTTCTTTAACCATGGATCAAGGATGCAATTTCTGGGACCCAACTGAGGCTGTGTCCCAGAATTAAATGAGAGGCCCAGGTGAGAATTTGGGAAGAATGAATGATTGTGTAATTGGCCTAGAGATGCCAAACTTCAGGAGTTTACTTACTGGACTGGGCAAGGGGAGGAGAGCAGTTCTATAGGAGGAGAGGAGTTCTTCAGTGCAAAAACATACATATCACATGTTTACAGGCACTTCCACTGAAGTCTATGGGACTGAGAAAACTCAAACATGCTAAAAAAAAAAAAAAAAAAGCTCATGTAATTTTGTAGGTTGTAGAGCGTTGGACAACTGAGCATACAAGTGTGAACAGGGACAGTTATGAAGAATGGGATTCTCCGTAGTCAGGTATAGGGAAACAAGAAAACAAAATGCTCAAGTGTGAAAGGGGGCTAATACCATAGAGGCCACAGCAGGAGTACCTCCCTTTCTGGGTTCCTAGCTGCTCTCAACTATCCCCCAGCCAATACCAAGCGTGCTTACCCTGAATGCTGGATTCTTCATTTCTATCTCGATATTGAGGATGAAATTCTACTTGGTGTAAAAAGAGAAGAAAAAGTTTCCTACAGAGATTTGAAAGTGTTTCTTGATTTCATTGCAGAATTCTCTCTATCTGAGGGCACCTGGCTATGATCCTGATCGGCTTGGCCTGATGAGTGCAAAATGGATTGGATATTTTCAGTCAATGAATATTGTTTCACCTGACACAAGTAGTTTGGCAGGGCTACTCCCTTCTGTCTCCACATATATAACCATGCAAGTTCACAGACATGCAAGCACATGTTCGTACAGGCACTGTGCCAAGGGGGGGTGACTTTGGTATTTATTGGTGTCTGCCAAAAAAAATTAATAGCAGTGTGGAGAAGGAATGTTTTGTAGATTACCATGACTGTGCAAATTCAATGTGAACTGCTTCAACCCCTTGCCCCCCTGAGGATTCCCCCCCCCCCCTTCCTCACCAGGCCATTGTTTGCGTTACAGTGCCGCATTACTTTATGCAATGCTGCACCCAAATTAAATTTACATCCCTTTTTCCCCCATGGATTGAGCTTTCTTTTGGTGGTATTTGATCGCCTGTGTGTTTTTTTTTATTTTTTGCGCTATAAAAAAAAAGCTAAATCAACAGTAGTACTGCAAGATGCTGATTTGTGCATCAATAAATCATTTGTACCAACAGTGCGGTGGAGGCATCTTGGCCAGGACAGCAGCGGTGGCCAATAGGGCTCTTATACGCTTCCCTCTGTAAGCATTTACTTGGCCTGAAATGGTGGCCCTGGACGTAATTGTGTCATATTTTCGAAACATATCCAGGAAACTATGTGTATGATAGGAGAGGATTGTGACATGGTGTGGTTCTGTACTGAGGTCTCTACTGCTAATAGTTACTCTTTCTATTTATACCACTACGTTCTGCTCAGTCTATTTCCTGACATAGGCTCCCCTTAGCGGCACTTGGCATGCTGTGCACTCTCCGAAAAGAGGAAACTCCCTTAAAGGGAAGACATTATTCAGTTCAACTCTGCTCACAATTATGTCCTTACTGAATGAGCAGCTTTAGTTTATGGAGTAGATATACTTAAGCAAATAGGCCATTCACTTTGAAAGGAAAATTGCAAAGCTCTCGGAAAAATGTACTTGCAAAGTGAACACTCTATATGCCTTTAGTAAAAGGAGCGGAGGGGACAGTTACAAGCACAGATCTCCCTGTATGTCTTTCAATTAAGCAGCTGGAAGCTGATTCTCCTCCTCGCCCTCCTGCACCTTTTAGCTGCTTCACTGAAAGCCACACAGGGAGATCAGTGCTGGTAACTGTCATCCACAACTGTCAATTTCACCTGCTGCAGTCAGTACACACTCACCCCCACCATATTTCCACTCGCCAAATGCAAGCAGGTGAGTGACAATTTTGAGCCCTGGTGTATTTTGTCTGTTGTTTGTACCCATACTGGAGCCAGGTAACATCAGTGCACATTTTGGCATTTTGTTTGAGTAATCCTACCTAACACACACTGATGTGTATTTTACTAAAGGCAAATCGGCAGAACACTTTACAAGAAAATATGACCCAGATCTTAGTGAATGTGGGCTTTAGATTGTAAGCTCCACGAGCAGGGCCCTCCTATCCCTCTTGTATTGAACTGTATTGTTGCTGTATTGTCTCCCTTTATATTGTAAAGCGCTGAGCAAACTGTTGGCGCTATATAAATCCTGTATAATAATAATAGTAATGTGGTAAAATTTAACATTCCAAAGGACAGCCAATCACATGGAAGAAAAATGAAAAATGTAAAGAAAAACAGTTTTATTGCTTGCACATGACTGGATGATGGAAGTCAGCAAAGCTTAATTTTACTTACTAAGCTCTGGGGAAAATTCCCTTGCAAAGCGAACAGTCTATTTGTCTTTAGTAAACTGACCCTATTGAGTGTATTCACACCAGTTATGAAGGGTTTGTCTGAGTTTTCAGATTGACTTTTAGGCAGTAGGAGTGATTTACTAAAGGCATATAGAGTGTTCACTTTGCAAGTACATTTTTCCGAGAGCTTTGCAATTTTCCTTTCAAAGTGAACGGCCTATTTGCTTAAGTATATCTACTCCATAAACTAAAGCTGCTCATTTAGTAAGGACATAATTGTGAGCACATCTGAACTGAATAATGTCTTCCCTTTAAGGGAGTTTCCTCTTTTCGGAGAGTGCACAGCATGCCAAGTGCCGCTAAGGGGAGCCTATGTCAGGAAATAGACTGAGCAGAACGTAGTGGTAGAAATAGAAAGAGGAACTATTAGCAGTAGAGACCTCAGGACAGAACCACACCATGTCAGTCGTATGTCCCAATCCTCTCCTATCATACACATAGCTTCCTGGATATGTTTCGCTGTTCATAGCAGAAAATAAGACACAATTACGTCCAGGGCCGCCTTTTCAGGCCAAGTAAATGCTTACAGAGGGAAGCGTACAAGAGCCCTATTGTCCACCGCTGCTGTTCCTGGCCAAGATGCCTCCACCGCACTGTTGGTACAAATGATTATTTGATGCACAAATCAGCATCTTGCAGTACTACTGTTGATTTAGCACCTGCGCTCTACAAGTTTTATTCTATGCTGCCAGGCTGCGGTGGCAACTATGGGACTCTCCACACAATGGGGACTCTCCCCGGGAAACAGGGACGGATAGTAACCTTGTGTTACACAGCCAGGTTTGCAGTGGTTACAAACTTTAACTGTTTGGAAGCTAAGTGACACAAGGAGGGTTACGATAATTGCCTGCAATTCTGAGCAGCAGTGACCATTTTGCAGTATTTTTAACCTTGAGGGCTGCCATTTTGGGTAGGCCATTATGTACACTGGACAGATTGTGATTGGCCAAAAAGAGGACACAGAGGAAGGGTATATGGACTGCTGTGCATCCTGGGACAACAAGAGCCTGCAGGGAGGAACTGAGATTTGTGAGGGATGTAGTCTCCAAAAAGACTGAGCCTGTGTGAAAGACTGGCAATGGAACCGCACTTCCCAGCATGACCAGGGATCTGTTGAGAGGAAAAGGAAGGTCTGTTCCCAGGTTGGAAGGGGGGATGTGGTGAGGACATTATGGGAGATAGACCATGTTGCAGGTTGTTAGGAGGATGTTTTGCCACCATATCAGGAAGCAGAGTGGTGGACATTTCCTGGTAAATGAAAACACCACTGTTGCTGACTGGTGATGCCTGGCCATTGGGGAGAACGCCACTGTCACTGACTTCACTGAGCTGCCGAAGGAGAACAGAGGGAGACCAGAGCCCACTACACCCTATTAAAGAAGAACAGTATTGTCTGCTTGGGACACTGTACAGCCGCCTATATCCAGGTTCTGAGGAACTTTATATGAGTGCTTCAGTGCCTGATTTGGGCCCCAATGCACTGGCCAGTAGAGAAGGGTTTGGCAAAACTACTGAACCATTGTCATACCATTGCTCCCTAGTGGATCTTCCCCAGTATAAGGAATGGGGGTCATGGCCATTCACTAAAAAAGGGCTCCCTGCTGACAGCTGAATTTAAAAAAAAAAAGAATTGCTGACAATTAAAAAATAAGCAAAGAGAGGGTGTGGGGCTCCCCCCCCCCCATCCATGCCAAGCCCTTCAGATCTGGTATGGGTTTTAAGGGGAACCCCCACACCAATTTTTTTTTTTTTTTAAATGGCGTGGGGTCCCCCCCAAAAATCTATACCAGACCCCTATCTGAGCATGCAGCCCAACAGCACGCTCGTCCCCCCCCCCCCTCCTGAACCATATCAGGCCACATGACCTCAACATGGGGGGTGCTTTGGGGCAGGGGGGCTCCCCCTCGAAAACACCTTGTCCCCATGTTGATGGGGACAAGCACTTCATGCTTCATGGCCGGTGGTTGTGGCGGTCTGCTGTCAAGAGAGCTTCTCAGAATCTGGAGCCCCCTTTAACAAGGAGGCCCCCAGATCCCAACCTTCCGCATGTGAATGAGTATGGGGTACATGGAACCACTACTCATTCACAAAAAAAAAAAAAGTGTAGTGTAAAAAAATGACAAAAAAAAGTCCCCTGAAGTAGATCAATCACGATGCCCGCTGCCACCGCCAACCCGAAAAAAGAAAAGAAAGTCTCCGTTCTCAATGCTGGCTCTTGCCGTCTGACTGCTCCGCCGACCTGACAGTTCTTAAATATCCAAGGGGCAGGGTCACATAGTGACATCGCTGGGTGACCCCACCCCCTTGTGACATCATAGACCGGGGGCATGCTGGTTGTGCTGTGATCTGTGTTCACCGAACACACAAACGGTCAATGTTTGAGTCGAACTTACGTTCGACTCGAACATCGAGCCTGTCAATATTTATTACCAATTGTATACATTCATTTACAACTGTTTCGTATACTTAAAGTGTTTATTGCCGTTTTCCATTCATTGGTTGTTGAATTATTATGGATTGTTGCAAAAAGTACTCCCTTCCAGCCTTGGTGTGTCAGAAGGTGTGGAATTGCTGGGAATGTTATTGAAAATCCGAAATCAGGGGACCCCAACATCCGCAGCTCCTTTGGGGGTATGCACTACAGTAACATGAAGGTTTAGGATTAGGTGTTAGGATTATAGGGGGTCTGTTACAGGGAAGATTAATATGAGGGTTAGTGTTAGGGTCAATGTCAGAGTTACATGGAGGTTTAAAGTGGTTCTAAAGGCTCAAGGGTAAAAAAAGCTTCTCTATGCAGCAGCCCCTCCAGCCCCCCCCAATACTCACCTAAGTTCCCTCTCAATCCAGTGATGTACACTGGAGTCTTGGCTATCCCGGGACTCCCTTTCCTCATTGGCTGAGACAGCAGCGGAAGCTGTTGGCTCCCACTGCTGTCAATCACAGCCAGTAAGCCTATGAGAAAAGAGAGGGGGCGGGGCACGTGAATGGACACACAGAGCCACGGGTGCCCCCATAGCAAGCTGCTTGCTGTGGGGGCATCTGACAGGAGGGAGGGGCCAAAAACGCTGGTGGGGGACCCGAGAAGCGAAGGATCCATGCTGTTCTGCGCAAAAACCATTGCACACAGCAGGTAAGTATAGACATGTTTGTTATTTTTAAAAAAATTTACGCTTTTAGAATCACTTTAATGTTAGGATTATGGGGGGGCTTACAGATACAGGGCAGGTTAATATGAAGGCTGGTGATAGGGTTACAGGGAGGGATAATGTAAGAGTTTAAAGGAAGAATTGGTAATGCAGGAAAGGTTAAAATGTAACCAAACTTTAAAAAAAATAAATTCAAGTATGTATCTCTTACTCATAAAAGTCATAAAAGACAGAGACCCGCCCTACAGCTTTCATAACCACTGAAAATGTAGAGAATGTAAAAAGGGTTTTCAGAAGGTCTGACATTTCATCATCCTACTTTTAGCTTGCGGCTGCCAGTAAGTCGGAGGAGTAACTTGAACAAATAAAGTTCCTGGCTGCCTTCCAATACTGTCTGTTTCTCTGTGTCTGTTTCCTGCAGGGCGGTTTATGTTCACTTTTGTTTGAGAATCTGTAAGGCTTCTTTAACATGGGAGACCAGGGGACTGTAAAAAAGGCAGCTGATCCACACTTTTACTACCCCTCAACAGCCAACCTAAAGAGAGCAATGGTGGTCAGTGGGTGTAGTACATATTGCCAAAAATGATTATATTGCATGTTGTGTTAGACAAGTGGAACAGCCGCCAAGCAAGTCTGACTCAAGTAATGAGACTGTGCAGCAACCACCCTGCAACGACACAGTGTAATGCACACAGTTGTACCGTGGTTCAGTAGGCATTCACTGGTTAAAAGAGGCGTTCAGGAGTCGACAAATTGCCTCTGAGTCTCTCTTCATTGTGTCTGAAAGGCAATTGCTTTTCAAAGAAATAAACAACATTGTTAAGCTCAATATTGTCCCTATGGCCACTTTGCTTTTCCAGTCGAAGGATGTTGGGTGGGAAGGGGGCCAATGGGACCACTTGGGTAGCGAATTTCTTCCAGTTCATAAGAAACTGTCCAAACTTTGCGTAGTGTATGGCCAGGTTAAGCCAGTTAAGTTTCTCTGGGTGAGTTTGTGAAGTCCTGTGTGCATGAGATCCTAAAACCACCACAGAATTAGAAAACACCAATGTCTTTATCAGGCGTGCAAAAGCCATCTGCTCAGTGAGACCCCCAGAGGAAGAGGAGCTGTACTAGAGGCTGGTGTCCGGACAGAGGATCCATACTCCTGACAGGCTAAATGACCTATCTTAAAGGGGACCCCGCAGAGAGTTTATGTTCAATGCGCATTTTCCTTGTGCATCTGGTGAGTGCGCAATTTGGATTGGAGCACGGAGTCACTTTTATTAACAACGAAGGAGAATTCACTTCCTTGCTGACTACCTCAAGTCAAGCCTTCACGAATACTCCCTTATTAGACTATTTTAATACATTTGGTGCAATCCAGCATATGCATGCGACTATACTTGATTTTTTATTGTATTGTAGCTCTGCACCTATTTTATTTATTTTTGGCATTTATAAAATGGAAACTATTCAAACTGACAGTTCTACAAACCAAAAGTGTACAATCAACTAACATTTACCACAAAATCAGGAAATCACATTTCTGCTCTTCTTAGGTTGTGTCATCATATCTCCCATCTTCTTGAGATTCGAAAGACATGTTATAGCACAATGCAGTGGTGAATTTAGTTCTTGTGCTGCCCTAGGCAACACTAAAATTGGGCACCCCCCCACAAACTAGCACCCCTTCCCCTCCGGCCCCTCACCTGTCAACCACCAACCATCCCACCCCCAGAGAGAGAGTTATTCAAGTACTAACTTTAACCTCTCCGGAAAGCAGCCGGCCATCCCTTGAGCCAAGCCCAGTGTCTTCCTTGTGCAGGAACTCTGCTTACACTCTCCAGCAGTGCGCAGCCCCCTCAAGTTCCTTGGCGGAGCACAGGCAGTGCCTCACCAGGTCCCCATCCCTGCCACGTGTGTCCCTTCTTCCAGTGCCACCCCCCTGAAATTTTCTGCCCAAGGTAAATACTTTGCTTGCCTCGTAGTAAATACGCTGATGGCACAATCTACATTGATATTTGTCATTACTGAAAAAGGGCGGCCCAGTGCCTTCCAGTGGACAATGATCATAGTGAAAATGATCATAGATCAGGATTAGCCAATATGGTCAATACTGACCCCCAATGGACGATGGCAATGTCCAAGAGGTCCACAAATGGCTGGGGCTCAAAAGGAGGTCAGGAAATATCGGGGCGTCAATAGCTGAATGATAAAAGATGAAAGGTCGATTGGGGTCAATTTTTTTTAAGGTCTCTACAGCTCCATGCCATTTCCTATTCCTGAAGGTGAATCGGCTATTGGTAAGACAGCGTTACTCAGGGTTGGATGGTCAGCTGTCAGTGAGATTGGCATTTAGCAGTTTTTCACCAGTCCTAGCTAGATTTGTAATCATGCTGGAAGAAATACCATTAAAAGGTCCAATTCGCTTCTAGTCCATTGTTTGAAATCTCAAGCCTTGATGAAGACACCATTTTTGGACCCCCAAAACACATTGGAGAATCTTTGGATTTGCTCCCCTAATTTTATTGGAATAAATTTGTATCTGGACCTTTAAGCTGTGGCACTTTAAATCACTTTTTTGTGAGCCAAGCCTAGGAGACCATGGAAATCTTTTGGGATGTAGAAGCTGCCTGCCCAGAAACCAGATCACTACATCAACAAAAATACTTTAGGAAAAGATAGCAATATCCTTCAGATAGTCTTATGAGTCCAGCGCTGTTTTTCCACTTTCCTCAAATAGACAGGAAGATGTCTTATCGGGGTGACCTCTGCCCTTCCTTGAATGAGACAGGCATTGTAGCAACCCACCTTGAGCTTCATCTTAGGAGTTCTCATACTGGGATCAGTGGAACATTGTGATTATTAGGTAGTATTGCATGACCCAGGCTGTAGCCTCCCTGGCGGTATTCCCGAGTGTAGCTCGGGGTAAAGTTTCAGTACCACAAGCGGCAACCCCCAAGCTACACTCGGGAATACCATGCGGCACTGCTCCGCGATCCCTTGATCACTTACCTTGTCCTGCGCTCCCGCGATGTCCCTCCTGCAGTGTCCCCGGCAATGTAATCCGGCAGATGCCGGCATCTGTCATCTGGGTTCCGTCCCCTGCGAGCGTCGGGACGTACGGGGGACGGAACGGCGGGAAATTTGAAAATGACAAAAAGTGACATTCACCAAATTCACTAAAATCACATAGTATAACATTACTGTATCAAACCATTTCACATACATTCTGTCCCGAGTGCTTTGTCCGGCGCCCTGCCTGCATTTTTACTGTTCTTTCTGCCTGGAAACTGAGAAACGTCCATGGCGTCTAAAAAGCGTCCCTTTAGGTCAAAAGCGGTTTTAGACCGGCTAGAGAACAGCGATAGTAAATCAGAACTACTTGCAGAATTGAGTGATAATGATTCGTGGGGAAATTCGTCATCAGACACTGAAAACGATTTTGCGACTTTGCTCAGCGATGTGCGAACTTGGCGCTATATTTCACATTTCAGTGTTTTTGTTTGATTATATTATTGAATTAAATTTATTATTATATTATTATTATTTTTTATGATTATTTATTAAATTATAATTTATGATTTCGTGTTTCAAGTTTTATCATACCCGGGATGTTTACTAGACTCTTGTTCGGACAGATTTCAGTAAGGTATTCCTAAAAATTACAGGCCTACAATAAAAAAAATACATATTTCCATGCAAAAAATGCTTTGAGCACAGAAATATGGACATAATCAGACCGCTTTGGAGGTTAAAGGATCCCTGAAAGGGTGTACTGTGGAAGCAGCAAAGCTATGGAAGAGCTGTTAGGGTACGGATATCCAATACAGGGTGCTGCAGATATTATCCTGATGTGGTAGACCTCCTCCCGCCACTTATAGCATGGGTGCTCAGCCTGTGGCCCTCTAGCTGTTTCAGAACTATAGGTCCCATCATACCTCTATCTTTGCAAGTCATGTTTGTAACTGTCAGCCTTGCACGCCTCATGGGATTTGTAGTTCTGCAACACCTGGAGGGCCACAGGTTGGGCACCCATGACTTCTAGCCAGCCCATCTACCTGAAGACAAGGGTGAGAATGGAGGGCACTGGAGATATATGGGGGTTCATGCCCCACAATTAGCCCCATGAGCACTGAAGCAGTAATCCTGCCATGAGTAAAAAAAAGTGGCTGCTAATTTTTTAGTTGCTGAAGTTTAATCCTTTTATGTTTTGCCTTCCCTGGCTTATTACCCCCTCATCAACATGCTAATAAAATTTTTACATAAAAACTTCCCACTTCTCACAGTGTGCAGTGAAATCAGAGTAAGCAGTTCAGTACAGGAGAGGAGGAGGGAGTACAAGTGTGCAAGACTGGAGGGAAGGCCGGAGTTTACTATTAACTTTGCTGGATGGTATGCGAGGAAATATTTGCTGCAGAAACTGTTTTCCTGGGCATGTATACACTGGTAACCACACACACGGCACAAAGCATTTCTGTCCAGCTATTGTGAGATCAGGGTGTATTTGCTTTGCTTTCATTCCTCTCTACATAGGAGTCTCAGCAGAGCACGATACTGAAACTACATTCTGATCTTGAAGTTGTAAAGTGACTTGAAGGCAGATTTTGTAACTTAACCACTTCACCCGCAAGCCTACTCTGACACTTCTCTCTTACATGTAAAAATCTGCATTATTTTGCTAGAAAATGAGTTCTAACCCACAAACATAATATATTTTTTTAAGCACAGAGAATAAAATGGTGGATGTTGCAATTTTTTTTACATTTTACAGGCAGTTTTTCTAATGCAATTTCTTTGGAGAAAAATACACTTTAATGAATTTTATTGCACAAAAAACTATATAATCCCCAATTGTTTGGTAAAATATAAAAAGTTGTTACACGCTTTAAAATTGTACACGCTTGTGGAATAGTAAACTATGGTACAGGCAGTCCTCCAGTTACATACAGTACATCCAACCTACACACAACTCATACTTACATTTACATATACACACACACACTTACAATATTCTACAGGAGGCAACAAGAAGTAAAGGGAATCTACCCCGAGGAAGGGGAATTCACTCCTGCAGGATTTTTCATGGGGAAAAAGGTGTCTCCATTGAAGCTTTATCACCAATCCTTGTTTCCGCAATAACCCAAAATTTTCAAAATCCAGTTGTCACCATGACATAAAGTGAGGTGAAATTTGAAAATGGTGGATGTTGCAATTTTTTTTATTTTACAGGCATTTGCGCAGCAGTTTTTCTAATGCAATTTCTTTGGAGAAAAATACACTTTAATGAATTTTATTGCACAAAAAATTATATAATCCCCAATTGTTTGGTAAAATATAAAAAGTTGTTACACGCTTTAAAATTGTACACGCTTGTGGAATAGTAAACTATGGTACAGGCAGTCCTCCAGTTACATACAGTACATCCAACCTACACACAACTCATACTTACATTTACATATATACACACACACTTACAATATGCTACAGGAGACAACAAGAAGTAAAGGGAATCTACCCCGAGGAAGGGGAATTCACTCCTGCAGGATTTTTCATGGGGAAAAAGGTGTCTCCATTGAAGCTTTATCACCAATCCTTGTTTCCACAATAACCCAAAATTTTCAAAATCCAGTTGTCACCATGACAGGAAGTGAGGTGAAATTTGAAAATGGTGGATGTTGCAATTTTTTTTATTTTACAGGCATTTGCGCACCAGTTTTTTTAATGAAATTTCTTTGGGGAAAAATACACTTTAATGAATTTTATTGCACAAAAAATTATATAATACCCAATTGTTTGGTAAAATATAACAGTTGTTACACGCTTTAAAATTGTACACGCTTGTGGAATAGTAAACTATGATACAGGCAGTCCTCCAGTTACATACAGTACATCCAACCTACATACAACTCATACTTACATTTACATATATACACACACACACACTTACAATATGCTACAGGAGACAACAAGAAGTAAAGGAATCTACCCCGAAGAAGGGGAATACACTCCTGCAGGATTTATCATGGGAAAAAGGTGTCTCCATTGAAGCTTTATCACCAATCCTTGTTTCCACAATAACCCAAAATTTTCAAAATCCAATTGTCACCATGACAGAAAGTGAGGTGAAATCTAAACAGGGGGACAGACAGCAAAACAAACCCCTCCATATGCTATCAAAAAAACTTTAAAATTGTTTTTTTTGGCTGGAGTAACACCTAAAAAATGTACCTGTTCCAACTTGCATACAAATTCAACTTAAGAACAAACCTACGGAACATATCTTGTTCTGACTGCCTGCACTTAATAATCTCCATAGGCGATGCTTTAAAAGCCTTTACAGGTTACCACTTTAGAGTTACACAGGAGGTCTGGTGGTGGAATTATTGCTCTGGCTCTGACGTTTGCGGCGATACCTTACGTGTCTTGTGAGATCGCTGTTTACACATGCGTGTAGGACTGATGCATGTGTTCGCCTTTTTGCGTGAGCATGGTGGGACGGGGACGCTTAAAAAGTTTTTTTATATCTTATTTATTTTAATTTTAGTTTTTACACTGTAACTGTTCTTTTATCACTTTTATTGCCATCACAAGGGATGAACAACATCCCTTGTGATAGCAATAAGCATGAGAGGTCTCCTCCACTGAGACATCTGGGGTCTTATAGACCCCAGATCTCTCCCCTGCCCTTAAGAGTATCTGATCAAACCAAGATCATTTGATCAGATGCTTTTATAGGCCAGGAATGGCTTGTTTACATTATGGCAAATGTAAGTGACAAAAGACTCATTGCTTTTGGTTTCTTATACCATAGAGATGGTCAGAGAAGATCCAGTCCCTGTTCACCTCTATGATAAGGCAGCAAAACAGCCAGATTCAGTCTCGGGCTCCCCAATGGGATAGGAGAGCCCAGAGATGCACCCAAGGGCAGCCGGTGGGACCCCTCCAGTCCCATGTAAAAGCGATCCAGCAGTTCTTTAGCCGCTATGG
This sequence comes from Staurois parvus, assembly GCA_951230385.1. Classification (NCBI taxonomy): domain Eukaryota; kingdom Metazoa; phylum Chordata; class Amphibia; order Anura; family Ranidae; genus Staurois; species Staurois parvus. The sequence goes on along the minus strand of CATNWA010017584.1, from coordinate 118,714 downwards.
TTGCTTTTACATTGTAGCCCATTGCCAGCTGAAAAAAGATAAAAAAAGATACCAGGATCATCCATCTCTCTCTCTCTCCATCTCTCTCTCAATACATTAAGGGCAATGCAGAACAAAACAAAGCAGCATGCTGGAGCTGACAGGGGAGAGGTCTGTATTGTTTACATACAGACCTCTGCCCTGTCACTGACGATCGCCGGGGGGCGCCAGAGAATCTCCGGTGATCGACAGCCATAGCCGCCAATGGTGGAGTGGGTAGGGCGGCACACACATGTGCCCCCTACCCCAAAATGCAAAATCACATATATATATATATATACTGTATATATGTGTGATTTTGCACGGAGGAAGTGGTTAAAAGGCATGGTGACAAATTGGACACCCAGCAAGAGCACTGTGGCAGCTAAGTAGCATACCAATGCGTAATCCACACAGTAAAACAGGATTCCTGTTAAGGTGGAGTATGGAAGTAGCAAAAAACTGGTGTATTGCAGCAGTCCAGTACAGAGGCCTCAAGACATGAAGTGCTGGACCCAGTGCTGGGACAGGATTGCCCATGGCAAGAATTGCAGAACTGTGCTCTCCTCCCCGGTCCTAATGCATGCTGTAAATTGGGGGCACTGCCCTACGCCCTTTCTCTGCCTCCTGCTCCAGCTGTCCATGGTTGGCATGGAGTGTGCACTGCACATACATGGCCAATTGCTTGCTTCCTAACAGCTGTTTTTGTGTCAACTGTGGGTAGGTGGCAGAGTGGGCATGTTGGAGTGCAGCATGACAGCACTAGCTGTTAGTAGATAGCTGTAGCCCACTGGTTTCTAGCCAGTGCTCTGGAGCTTGCATGAGGGGCAGGGACACCCCCCCCCCCCACCTACCGCTGTGCCTGAGTGGCTGCCCCTCCTGCCCACCCCTTGTCCCAGCCCTGCCTGGACCTTCTCCTTCCACTCTACCTTATTCAGTCAAATCTCTCTACTGCTTTAGTAAATGAACCCGTCGTGTTGGAGCACAGAATGTTGGTTCAACTAGTCTTGTACACTTCATGGTACACAGTGACCTTATTAGCACTAAAGTAGTCAACTCGTCAAAGACAAAAAATTACTACATTTGGTTGACAGTTTGTGTGAAATGGTCAGGTTATCTAGAAATCTTGGAGACAGTTACTAGATTTTGCTAGTTCTGGACAACTAAGGCAGGCCATACCACAGGTTGCAGTAAAGAAATTTCACAGAGTGTTTACAGGGGAATCCTTCCCGCTGAGCCATTGTGTTCTCCCATTGGAGGGGCAGGAAAGCCATCACTGACAGCAGAAGACAGAGATTATTGCTAGCGGTTATAACAGCCGCTAGCGATAATCACATTTTAAATCCAGCAGGCTGGTTGTACCTAAGTAAATCGATCAATCACTTGGGTACATTCAGCCTGCCCATACATGGTTCGAATCTCGGCCAGTTCTTGGTGAACCAGCCAAGATTCGAACCGTCTATGGCCAGCTTAAAGTGATACTAAAACCAAGACCCTGCATTCACTATATCTGGTCTCCCCAGATCCTGCATTCACTATATCTGGCTCTCCGGACCCTGCATTCACTATATCTGGTCTCCCCAGACCCTGCATTCACTATATCCGCTCTCCCCGGACCCTGCATTCACTATATCTGGTCTCCCCAGACCCTGCATTCACTATATCTGGTCTCTCCGGACCCTGTATTCACTCTATCTGGTCTCCCCAGACCCTGACTTCACTATATCCGCTCTCCCCGGACCCTGCATTCACTATATCTGGTCTCTCACAGTACACAGAACATGGAAATGCAATTATTGTAGTAAATATAAACTGCTAAATACCTTTTCTCATCAACAGTATATAGCAGTCTTGTGCCTTCAGCCGGACACTGGTCAAAGCTTGTAGGAGGATTTTTATTTCTGCTCTAGGAGGATGTTAAAGTCCTAAGCCTCTGGACAGTGCTGATTGGCCCTGTGCTTATCACATGCACTCTCCCAAGAAAAAAACCCCCTCTCTAGCAGTACACACCAAACTGAGCATGTGCATATGACTACGGATTCAGTCTGTATCAGGTGATCACTTCAACAAGAGGAGGGGCAGAGAAGACAGGATCAAACAGACTTTTTACACAATGCAGAGGAATAACCCCTTAGGTTCAACAGTGAGTATAACAAGCATGCTTTACTGCATCTACAGACTGATTGTATTGTTGTGGGTTCAGTAACACTTTGAGGTACATTCATGGAATGAGACTTTAGCTCCTGTTCACTAAATGAGGGTTCAGTGTATTGCCTTCAGCAACTTTCAGAAACCGGTTACACAAGTTCTGCTGTGGTTGCCCTTGTGGTGTAACATCGTCATCAGGGAGAAAGACATTCTATTTTATTGCTCAGTTGTGGTAAGTTCAAGTCACGCTGAAGAACTTAACCTTCGTTTGCATGTTGTAGGAGGATCATCACTGTAACTGCAGAAACATCTTCACAGCAAACTGAAAACTGAAATGTGGGGCATTCCAGACATCTCACTGAGGTCTCGTCTTGCTCTGCTCTTCTTTCATTTCTGTATATTGCTTGACTTTGTGATCTTATGATTTAGGGTTCTTTTAGGCTTGTGTGTGTGTGTGGGGGGGGGTGGTTAATGTAGGCTATAGACGGTTCGTTTAGCGGACGCATTTTCATCCGAAAAATGACACATTGGTCGTTCTGTTGCCACCACTGATTACAAAAATCATCAGTTTTTCGTAAATTTTCCAGCATGACCAATAAAAGAAATGAGGAGGAACCGCGAAAATCGGCCAATGACATTGCCCCACTAACAGTGCGATTATTCTTTCGGACGAAAATTCAGCCAATAAGCAAACCGTCTATGGCCTGCATTAGATATTAGATTAGATTATCTATCTAATGGCGCAATGGGGTCTTCCCTATACTGTTACCACCAAGTTGGAAGCTCTCAATTTTCTTAAAAGAGAAGTATGGGATTTTTTCCCCCCAACTGTACTTACATATGTGGATGAAGCATTGGTTCCCTACCAGCTCTATGTGTGGGACCCCCCCCCCCCCCCCCCAGTGTTCACTGGAGTGCTGGGCTGTGTGTAGGCTGTGTACCGGGGTGGGCTCCCCAGGATACAGTGAAGTCACGAACGAGGAAAGCAACCCCAACACCAGCTTTTGTCACAACAGAATTTTACTTAGATGTGGCAAATAAACACAACCACAAATGCTGGGAACATACAATAAATTTACATACACCCAGCCCAAAGGCTGAGACCCTTGTACTGCACAGCACGGCGCCTCCTGATGGATGAAGGTAGAAGGTGTAGTAATTTACCTACTGGCGGGCACAACTAAGCTGCCTCACCTTACCTGTTATTACCCTAAAAGAGCAGGAATCAGTGTATGGGTGTATGGTATGGGCTAGCCTGCGGTGCAGCACAACAGCTTACAATCTTACACGAATCTACAGTATTCTCCCTCCCATAGCTGCTCCTGTAGCACGTGCCTGAGTATTCCTTCTGAGCAAAACGCCAGTCTGGCTTGAGTTTGTAGGATTTCATCAGCTCCAATGTGAAACGTCACTTTAAGTTGTGGAATCCTCCCAATAATCAGTAACAACACTTGTGGCCTAACACAAACAGGGACCCTAACTAACTAACTATAGGCCTGGACTCAGTCTCAAGGCACCAACACTGAAATGAGGTGCGTGCACGATCTTACCGACTCGGGTCTGCTTTGCATCCGCTGGTGACTCTGAACAGAACAAATGTCTCTCCAACAAGCATGCGGTCTTGCCGTATATGTTGCTTAGTTCTTCTGCTCTCATCAGCCTTCCTGGCAGCAATCTCATCAGCATTCCTGGCAGCAATCTCATCAGCTTCACTCAGCTGCAGCTCTGGCTAGTGAGGGACGCATTCACAACTGGATGTCAATGGATTCTCAGCTCACACTGCCCCTTCTTTCAGCATCGTCCAAAACATGGCTGCCGTCTCCTCTTCCTGTTCACTAAACTACAACTCTGAGTGCAAAACCCCACCTCTTCATGAATATACAAATATCTATGCAGTCTGAGCCTGTGTTAGAAAAACAGTGACATCTTGTGGCTAAACCGCAGAATGTCAGTCAAAACATTAATTTACTTCCACACAAACAGTGTTCAAACAATGAGAGCTGTTTCCCCTTCTCACATGTGTAGGGGGTGGGAACGGCTTTCTCAGGCTCTCAGCACATCACTGAGAGGCTTAGCCAGGTGCGACCCCAGACTCTGGGGTGGATCCCATCTTTAACCCACTTGGCAACCGTGCTATAGCTGAATGATGGCTACAGCGTGGTTGTCCAGTCCTGGGAGGACGTCATATGATGTCCTCCCAGAATGCGCCCCCAGCGGCGCTCACCTAGCGATCTCCGTGATGTGGTAAAAGGCCAATCACAGCGACATTTTAGCACGTGGATAGCTGTGTCCAATGACACAGCAGATCACCAGGTAAATGCAGTTGCCGATCATCAGCTGCACTTTCCTCACACTGTCACAGCGTGAGGAAAGTACTGCCTATAACTGGCAATTGTCAGAGAACAGATCGGCACTGATCATCAGGGCACAATGGGTACAATGTTGCATGACCGCGCAATTGTCATTCAAAGTGTGAGAGCACTGAAAGCTGAAAATTGGCCTGGACAGGAAGGGTGTATAAGTGGCCAGTAGGCAAGGGGTTAAAGTCAGGATCGTTCCCCAGCCTGGACCAGCTGAGTTACGTCAGACCACTGTCAGCTGAAAATGGGTCACAGGAATGCAGAACAAACTGCATTCCTATGATCCACAGGAGAAGTACAGCAGAAAGAGATTTGACTGTACTTCTCCTTTCAATGTCTTTACATGCTGTAGAATTAACAATACCCTTCAATGGAAACATCTAAAAATAATTTGGGGAGATGGCATCACTGTATAGGTAGGTGCAATGGTCAAGTGTCAACAAACTTTTAGCCATATCAGAGTTGATTTACAAAAGAAAAATAGGCTATTCACTTTGCAAGGGAACTTTCCCCAGAGCTCAGTGAATGTGATGAAATTTCACTTTGAAAATAACACTCAGTCACTTGCACGGAAATAACAGCATTTTTGCTTGCAAACGATAGGATGCAGCAGAGCTTGACCTCATTTACTAGCTTTGGGTAAGTTGCCTTGCAAAGTGCAGCTTCCCTTACAAAGTGAATAGTCTATATGCCTTTAGTAAATCATCCTCATGCCGGAGATGTGATAGAAGCTGATCCTTCCGTTAGTAAAGACTCCTTTGGCAAGCTGCTTTTTAGACACAGCAGTAAAGGGAAATGGCAATTTGTGCAAATTGAGAGACACATTGTGAGTGTAGCACCCTCCTAGGCTAAGGATGCTAGGTAAACTTAGTGTGGCCAGAATAGCTGTGATCTGCTTTTTTAGTCTGTTCTGGCTCCACAGTCTGGGCAAATGATGGATTCACCCTGGGTTTGTTGAGAACATTCCAGAACAAGGGGTGGGAAGTTCAAATGCCCAGGCTGGGCTCTTACCTTGCCTGAACCAATCCCTGGGGAGGTGTTCCCAGATGGTGGGTGAGAGGCAGGTTAAGGGGAGGAAGGAGGACTGTGTGCTTCATGGGGCTGGTGAGCCCTGAAGTCTTCCTGACTGGCTGTTGGACTACTCCTTCCCCTGGATTGAGCCCAAGGCCTTGCTTCTACTGGAATTTGTGAGTAGAACCCAATCTTCTGAGCTGCAGTTTATGTATGGTACCCAGCTGTGGATGGTAAAAACTGCCCCAGTGTGCTTAGTGTGCTGTCCATCTTCTGGTCTTCAGCTGTGGGAAATTTAGACTGTTCCATTCTCCTGGTCTACAGCTGGGACTGAAAGACTGCGTTGCCGTAACCTAGAGAAGTGTCCTCTGCTACTTTGACAACTAGACATTTTGGAGTATCCCATACCAGGGGCGTACTGACAACTCATGGGGCCCCCAGGCAATAGGGGATCACGGGGCCCCTGTGTCCATGCCCAAACTTAAAAAAAACCTATGAAAAAGGTACCAGGGGCATCTCATGGGGCCGTGCCCGAGTTTCCAAATGGTCAGTCCGCCCCTGTCCCATACCCCATTGTCCTTCCCAGTTACAAGTTTTGAGCAATAAATAATTTAAAAAAAAGGACATCCCCCTAGACCAGTGGTTCTCAACCTGTGGGTCGCGACCCCTTTGGGGGTCGAACGACCCTTTCACAGGGGTCCCCTAAGACCATCAGAAAACACATATTTCCGATGTGTAAAGAGCAGCTACTGTGTAGAAAGCAGCTGCTGTGTTGAAAGCAGCTACTCTGTTAAAAGCAGCTACTGTGTTGAAAGCAGCAGTATTGGAGGTAAAACGACACTCATGAATTATAATTACTGGGTAAATAATTTTATGGTTGGGGGTCACCACAACATGAGGAACTGTATTAAAGGGTCACGGCATTAGGAAGGTTGAGAACCACTGCCCTAGACTGATTACTGAGCCACGTGAGTGGACTGTTGCTGTGTGCCTGGCTGCCAATGCACTGTGTAAGAAAGAATCTGTTCTAAATTCCATTGCCCTTTCAAGAGTGAGCGCTATATGAGTAACTGAAAAAAAAAAGTTAATAAATGATTCATATCCTACTAGAAAAAACTGACTTTACTCTGTAGAAGAGCATTGATGCTGGTTGCCAGAAGTTTGTGACTGATAGAACTTTGGCACTGCAGTGCAAAGAGTACACAACATCTGAGCTTATGATAAGTAGATATGAGTCACTTCTTAAAACAGTAGTAAACCACACTTAAAGGAAACAAAAATCCCCTGCAATGTAACCTCATATTGTGCTAGTAAGCATTGCATATGAGCACATTATGAAGGACTTACCTTAAAACGAAGCTCTCCAGTGGCACGCTGTCACCACTGCACAGGCTTCCATCTTCACCTGGTCTTCCTTCCAGGTTCGCAATCTCCGGCCATCTGACCGGCCGAGCCACGATGATGTCACTCCCATGCATGCGCGCTGGAATCCCCGGCCATGGCACAGAGCTCTGAATGAACGGTATGGGTATCCCATTCCTTCAGAGCACATGTGCCGGCTGTCAAAAGGAGCGAATATCTCCTTAACCACTTCCTGTCCGGACACTTTTACCCCCTTCCTGTCCAGGGCAATTTTCAGCTTTCAGCGCTATCACACTTTGAATGACAATTGCGCAGTCATGCAATACTGTACCCATATGAATTTTTTCCCATTTTTTTGAGACAGATAAAGCTTTATTTTGGTGGTATTTATTCACCGCTGGGATTTTTATTTTTTTTACTATGTAAATGAAAAAGTCCAAAAATTTTTGAAAAAAAGTGTTTTGTTTTTATAAAATTTTGCAAATAAATAATATTTCATCATAAATCTTGGCCAAAATTTATTCCGTTATTTTTTTAGTAAAAAAAAAAATCCAAATTAGTTTATAACCAAAAATTATAATTTTTAAACATTTTTTTTTTACGTTTTTATTTTATTTTTTTTATATTATTATTTTTTATTTATTTTTTTATTTTTACATACTGTCACCCTAGCAGTACAGTGTCACCATGGTGACACTGTACTACTTGTGGGGGGTGATGAAGATTTATTTTTTTATTTTTTACATTGATTGCTTTTACACCCATATAGGATGTAAAAGCAATCATTTCTCTTTCTCTGTCTGCATTCTTGCAGTCATTGAGAAATACTGAGTGAGCTGTGATTGGTCACAGCTTGTCACATGGTACAAGGCTGTTGTGAATAGCCTTGTACCATGTGACCTCTGTGATCATTCACAGATTTCACACGTAGTAAGCAATGATGTCACAAGTGACATCTTGCTTACTACTTTGCATGTGATCACTGATTCGCCAATCAGTGATCACATGATCGGGACCTCGTACAGAGGTCCCGTCCGACGATCGGTGTTTCACTGTGTCCGGAGGACACAGCGGGCACCGGATCGCGGTGGTGCGCGCTCCCAGGGAGCGCACACAGCTAGAAAAGGCGGGTGCCGTTTAGGAACGGCAACCCGCCCCTGCACTGCCACCGTCCTGCCGTTTATAAACAGCAGGCTGACGGCAAGAGGTTAATGGTGCACGTTTAGAAGATATTCATTTTACCCAAAGGTAAGCTTTATTATAAAAGAGTTTACTGCCACTTTAACTCTTTTCCAATTCCTCATTATGCGTCTCTTGATTTGCACAAATTCCCGTTGCCCTTCACTGCTGTGTATAAAAATCAGTTAGTTATGAGCAAAAGTCTTTAGGATCAGCTTCTATCACATCTACACCAGAACAGTGTTGTCTATGACATGATTGGTCATGAGCTGTCTCTGAACAATAGACCTCATGCACACTGGACGTTATAAAAACTCCATTAGCATGAGCTGTAGAATTCGGCATTAAAAACGTGAGTTTTGTAGCATCTTTGTATTAGCATTTTTCCACGTTTTTTAACATTTTTCAGCATTTGCGTTTTTTAGCATAACTATACTCCCATAAAAGCTTGAGGCTCAAAAATGCTGAATAACTGCGTTTGTTTTTACCATGCGTCAGCATTTTGCAGTGTTTTTCAGCGTTAGAGCGTTTTTTCAAGCTAAAAAATTCTTCTTGAAACTAGTTCTGTTATTTTTTTTTTTTCAAACCTGAAAACACCCCTGCCGAAAACCGCTGATTAACCACCGCCCTATAGCAGAAATACTGCTACAGGGCAGCAGGGGTGCGTAAAATCACGTATATATACTCGTAATTTTGCATTTCCGGGTAGGGGACGTGCACGCCCTGTACAATACCGAATTGTCTCGATATTTTGTTAACTTGTATTGGTGAGAAAAGTCCTTCCAGCTCTTGCATAAACTCAAAAATTGATTTAATAATATTGCATAAAATTAGAAATAAAATATTGGAATACAGAATGTTTAGATAATGTCCAAAAAAATATAATTATGTTCTTGAGATAAAAATTGTGTATAAGTGTGTGTGTGTGTGTGTGTGTGTGTGTGTGTCTTTATTCTGCTCTATAAGGAGCAATTCAGTCCCCACCTTCTCCTAAAAGTGGGATGGTTTTCCTTTCTGTCTCTTATAGTCCTACAATGATATCTGCTAACCAGGGGTGGACTGACAACTCATGGGGCCCCCGGGCAATATGGGATCATGGGGCCCCTGTGTCCTTGCCCAAACTCAAAAAAGCCTATGAAAAAGGTACCAGGGGCACCTCATGGGGCCTCCTACTGACCCTGGGCCCTAGGGCAGTGCCCGAATTTCCAAATGGTCAGTCCGCCCCTGCTGCTAACAGATATATTGAACAAACCTTCAGTCTTACTCCCCTCCCTTAGGAGAGAGTCTGAAATTTAATCCTTGGGACCTCTAATCAAAACTTCACACTGACATTTCAGTCATGGGGGATGGGATATGTTACAAATATATATACAGTGAGGAACAAAAGTATTTGAACACCCTGCGATTTTGCAAGTTCTCCCACTTAGAAATCGTGGAGGGGTCTGAAATTCACATTGTAGGTGCATTCCCACTCTGAGAGACAGAATTTAAAAAATAAATTCAGGAAATCACATTGTATGATTTTTAAAGAATTTATTTGTCTTGCACTGCTGAACATAAGTATTTGAACACCTAAGAAACAGCAAGAATTCTGGCTCTCAAAGACCTGTTACTGTGCCTTTAAAAAGTCCACCTCTTCTCCACTCATTAATCTAACTTAGTAGCACCTGTCTGAGCTCTTTAAAGACACCTGTCCGCCCCACAGTCAGTCAGACGCCAACTACTACCATGGGCAAGACCACAGAGCTGTCAAAAGACACCAGAGACAAAATTGTGGACCTCCACAAGGCTGGAAAGGGCTACGGGGCAATTGCCAAGCAGCTTGGTGAAAACAGATCAACTGTTGGAGCAATTGTTAGAAAATGGAAGAGGCTAAAGACGACTGTCAGTCTCCCTCGGACTGGGGCTCCATGCAAGATCTCACCTCGTGGGGTATCACTGATGATAAGAAAGGTCCAATGTTTGGCATGACGCCCAGCAAGGACAAGAACTGAGTCTCTGCAATGTTTGGCATGACGCCCAGCAAGGACAAGAACTGAGTCTCTGCAATGTTTGGTATGAGGCCCAGCAAGGACAAGAACTGAGTCTCTGCAATGTTTGGCATGGCTCCCGGCATGGACAAGGACTGAGTCTCTGCAATGTTTGGTATGACGCCCAGCAAGGACAAGAACTGAGTCCCTGCAATGTTTGCATGACGCCCAGCAAGGACAAGAACTGAGTCTCTGCAATGTTTGGCATGACGCCCAGCATGGACAAGAACTGAGTCTCTGCAATGTTTGGTATGACGCCCAGCAAGGACAAGAACTGAGTCTCTGCAATGTTTGGTATGACGCCCAGCAAGGACAAGAACTGAGTCTCTGCAATGTTTGGCATGACGCCCAGCAAGGACAAGAATTGAGTCTCTGCAATGTTTGGTATGACGCCCAGCATGGACAAGAACTGAGTCTCTGCAATGTTTGGTATGACGCCGAGCAAGGACAAGAACTGAGTCTCTGCAATGTTTGGCATGACACCCAGCAAGGACAAGAATTGAGTCTCTGCAATGTTTGGTATGACGCCCAGCAAGGACAAGAACTGAGTCTCTGCAATGTTTGGTATGACGCCGAGCAAGGACAAGAACTGAGTCTCTGCAATGTTTGGTATGACGCCCAGCAAGGACAAGAACTGAGTCTCTGCAATGTTTGGCATGACGCCCAGCAAGGACAAGAACTGAGTCTCTGCAATGTTTGGCAGGACGCCCAGCATGGACAAGAACTGAGTCTCTGCAATGTTTGGCATGACGCCCAGCAAGGACAAGAACTGAGTCTCTGCAATGTTTGGTATGACGCCCAGCAAGGACAAGAACTGAGTCTCTGCAATGTCTGGCATGACGCCCAGCAAGGACAAGAACTGAGTCTCTGCAATGTCTGGCATGACGCCCAGCAAGGACAAGAACTGAGTCTCTGCAATGTCTGGCATGACGCCCAGCAAGGACAAGAACTGAGTCTCTGCAATGTTTGGCATGACGCCCAGCAAGGACAAGAACTGAGTCTCTGCAATGTTTGGCATGACGCCCAGCAAGGACAAGAACTGAGTCTCTGCAATGTTTGGCATGACGCCCAGCATGGACAAGAACTGAGTCTCTGCAATGTTTGGCATGACGCCCAGCAAGGACAAGAACTCAGTCTCTGCAATGTTTGGCATGACGCCCAGCAAGGACAAGAACTCAGTCTCTGCAATGTTTGGCATGACGCCCAGCAAGGACAAGAACTCAGTCTCTGCAATGTTTGGCATGACGCCCAGCAATGACAAGAACTCAGTCTCTGCAATGTTTGGCATGACGCCCAGCAAGGACAAGAACTCAGTCTCTGCAATGTTTGGCATGACGCCCAGCAAGGACAAGAACTCAGTCACTGCAATGTTTGGCATGACGCCCAGCAAAGACAAGAACTGAGTCTCTGCAATGTTTGGCATGACGCCCAGCAAGGACAAGAACTCCGAGGGTCCGGGGTCGGTAGGGGGCCCCATGTGATGCCCCTGGTACCTTTTTTCATAGGCTTTTTTGAGTTTGGGCAAGGACACAGGGGCCCAATGATCCCCTATTGCCTGGGGGCCCCATGAGTTGTTAGTCTGCCCCTGGTCAGATGTCATTGCTGTCTGTCCCCACCTTATTGAGATTCACTCTAATTGTCCTGTTTACCATTAGCATTAAAAGTGAAAGTAAAAGAAAATCTCCAAATTTGGGATGTCTGTAGAAAAGTCATAGAGGGGAAATCATCCAATGGGGACACTACTTCTGGTGGCCTGGAGGTCCCCAAGGGATTCTCTTCATTTGCAGAGATTTCCTCTTGCTTCCTGTTTGACTATGGGAATTAAAGGGTGATCTCCACAATGGAACACAGATAGTGTGGAAAAAAATCTGACAGGGGTTATAACCCTCCCTTATTCTGCCTATTGTTCTACTTTATATAAGAAAAAAATGTGTATAAAAAAAAAAGGTACACTAAAGCACTTATACCCCTACACCCCCCAAAAAATATTTTTTTGAACCTCCCATGTATATTTATTTATTTCAGGTACTTATATAGCGCTGTCAAATTATGCAGCGCTTTACATATACATTGTACATTCACATCAGTTCCTAACCCTCAAGGGGTGTACAATCTAAGGTCCCTAACCCTCAAGGGGCGTACAATCTAAGGTCCCTAACTCACATTGATATATAAACATACTAGGGACAATTTAGACAGGAGCCAATTCACCTACCAGCATGTCTTTGGAGTGTAGGAGGAAACCAGAGTATCCGGAGGAAACCCAAGCAGGCACAGAGAGAACATGCAAACTCCAGGCAGGTGGTGCGGTGGTCGGGATTCGAACCAACGGCCCGAATCCTGCCAGGTGGAAGTGCTAACCATTTAGCCACTGTGCTGCCCTAGTACATAAACACACATCAGTAGTGGCTATGTATGAAAATGTTGATTGCGCTACACACTACGTATTGAAATGCATGCCAGAGTGAGAGCAATAATTCTTAGTCCATTATCCATTATTCACAGTTATCTCAAAACTGGTGACCTGTGGGGGCTTTTAAAGCTCAGCCTATGGAACATTTTGGGTACTGAAGTTTGTCGCCATTTCACAGGTATGCACAATTTTAAAGCTTGACATGGAAACAGAAGGCAGAGTGCAGAAAGATGTCAGCAAAGTTGGCATACTTTATTTAATATAAAATAGGCATTCATGTACACATAAAAAGAGGAGTTCCAGCCACAGAAGAGGAGCGGAGTCACCAGCTCACACATTGCAACAGGTAACTGGTGGAGGAGGAAAAGATCCAGGATGCACAGACAGCTGCTGCAACTACAGCCGGTATATGCAAGCAGCCAGCAATAGCAGCACACAGGGGACTCCGGCCTGGAGCTGGGAAGCTAAAGGTGAGAGGCCCAGCATGGCACGGGCTGTCAACAGGGAATGGACAACAGCAACGTGTCTCTGGGCATCCAGCCCCTTTCTCAAGTCTGGGAGCAAACAATCAAAGAGAAGTATTTAAAGCAGGGGAAGGCAGCCTTAAAGAGGTGGAGATCTACCTGAACAACATGGGAGTAGTAAAAGATCACCGAGCACAGTGTCACCTGATCACCCGGCACAGTGTCACATGATCGCCGGGCCCAGTGTCACCTGATCACCGGGCACAGTGTCACCTGATCGCGTGACACAGTGTCACCTGATCACCCGGCACATTGTCAGCTGATCACCCGGCACAGTGTCATCTGATCACCCGGCACAGTGTCACCTGATCACCCGGCACAGTGTCACCGGTTCACCTGGGCACAGTGTCACCTGATCACCAGTCACAGTGTCACCGGATCACCGGGCACAGTGTCACCTGATCACCCTGCACAGTGTCACCTGATCTCCGGGCACAGTGTCACCTGATCACCAGTCACAGTGTCACCGGATCACCAGGCACAGTGTCACCTGATCACCAGTCACAGTGTCACCGGATCACCAGGCACAGTGTCACTTGATCACCAGTCACAGTGTCACCGGATCACCGGGCACAGTGTCACCGGATCACCAGGCACAGTGTCACCTCCTCACACCCAATTTAAACCTCTAATTGCTTTACTACCATCTTGCAATTGTACGCAGTTGACAGCAATCATGGGTTTAAATCAGGTGGTGTGGAGGCAACATATCAGATGGATAACTTGCTATCAGGAGTCTTGGTGCACCAACAGAAAGTACACCAAACCTGCAGGATATAAAAGAAGTCTATGGTTTAGCTCAGCAAAACCGCAGGAAAGCTGCAGGTACACTGCACTACACCCGGGGTGTGGGTAAACCGCAGTACATCGGTGTGAAAGCAGTTGGTATCACATCGCATCAGACAGGAGCCGCACTACAGAGGAGGCATCAGCTTATGCAGCTCCTGCTCTCTACTACAGCTTCAACTTTACAGTCCCTCTGCATTGCACTCAGTTTGATGCTCTGGGATTTAGGGTCAGAAAGCCCAGACCACGATCTACTGGTTGCTAACCCGATTTAAAAGGTTAGCGTTAGAGTTAAAGGCTAGGTTCAGGGTTTAGGGTTAGAGGTAAGGGCTAAGGTTAGGATTTAGGTTTAGAGTTATTGGCTAGGGTAAGGGTTAGGGTTAGCAGTAATTGTTAGGGTTAGCGTTTCAACCCTAACATATACATCTAACCCTTATTCTCTCCCTAACATTTACCATAACCCTAACCCTTAATCCTTAACACTAACCCTAGCCCCTAATCCTTAACCCTAGCCCCTAACACTAACCCTTAACCTTAGCCCCTAACACTAACCCTAACCCTTAGCCCTAGCCCCATACCCTTAGCCCCTAACACTAACCCTGACCCTAACTCTTAACCCTAGCCCCTAACACTAACCCTTAACCTTAGCCCCTAACACTAACCCTTAGCCCTAGCCCCAAACCCTTAGCCCCTAACACTAACCCAGCCCTTAACCCTAGCCCCTAACTCTAACCCTGACCCTAACTCTTAACCCTAGCCCCTAACACTAGCCCTGACCTTAACCCTAGCCCGTAACACTAGCCCTGACCCTAACCCTTAACCCTAGCCGCTAACACTAGCCCTGACCCTAACCCTTAACCCTAGCCCCTAACACTAGCCCTGACCCTAACCCTTAACCCTAGCCCCTAACACTAACCCTGACCCTAACTCTTAACCCTAGCCCCTAACACTAGCCCTGACCCTAACCCTTAACCCTAGCCCCTAACACTAACACTGACCTTAACCCTAGCCCCTAATACTAGCCCTGACCTTAACCCTAGCCCCTAACACTAGCCCTGACCCTAACCCTTAACCCTAGCCCCTAACTCTAACCCTGACCCTAACCCTTAACCCTAGCCCCTAACTCTAACCCTGACCCTAACCCTTAACCCTAGCCCCTAACACTAGCCCTGACCTTAACCCTAGCCCCTAACTCTAACCCTGACCCTAGCCCCTATCCCTGACCTTAGCACTTAACCCTAACATGAGTCTTTGGTCAAATAAATGTTCCTGCACTACTTTGATGCAACATTGGCACTACTTGAGTGCCAGAGAGTGTAAAGTCGCATCAAAGTCACAACACTACACGAACAGAACTGTCATACTTTACTATTAGCAAAAAAAAAAAAAAAAAAAGCATAAAGCATCAAAAATGCATCAAAAACACTTGCATTTTGGTGCGGTTCCAGTGAAGTCTATTACACGCAAAACGCAATCGCAAAATGCTGCAAGAAAAAAAAGTCCCTGCTCTTTCCAAAAAATGCACCGGCTGAAAACGCACAGATGGGAACTAGAGCCATTGGAAATCATGTTAAATGGACTGTAGTACATATCTACAAACTGAAAAACGCATTGAAATCCACATAAGTGTGGACCCAGGGTCAATGTACCTTCATTTGTTTAGCATGTGGTGCCATTGCATTGCTCACGTTCTTCTTGAACGCATTTTAAAAGTGACCCTGCATAAGTCCTACCACTCTATTGCAGTGCCTGAAGAGGGTGCAGCGTCTGTGTGTTTTTCTTCTAGTCAGACACTGCTGGTATTATGAACTGTTCATCTGAACAGCTAATACACGCCTAAGAAAGGAAAAAAACAACTCATGCAACAAACAGCTACTGTGACTGGTTCAGAAATCAGACATCCCTAGAGCCTCCTACCCTTCCCCCTCCCTTAGCTCGTGGCTGGATCTCTATTGGTGTTTCGTTCTATGAAAGTATTTTTTTTCTCCTGGCACATTGCCTAGCTGTTACACTAGTTTTCTGCTTGCTGTAGTTGTAGAAAGGAACAAGAGCCGCCATGTTCCTTCCGGCAGATCCAGCCCATATCTAAAGAAGAAATGTCTACAGTCCAGAAGAAGTCCCACTATGGACTCTCCAACATGGTAAGAACATGGAGATGTGTCTCAGTAATGATTGTGCTACTTGGGGAATTATCTGTAGAGTTGTGACCTGTTAGGTTTTTGTTTTATATTTTTTTGCAGCCTTCAGGCTGAACAAGAAAAATGTACATGTGTGCGACCAGCTTCAGAGAAGGTCTTCATCAGGGCTGAAAACTAGAGGAGGGGACACAGGAGCAGAGAGAAGTGCGGACAGGACTGAGGTGTCCGTTTATGACACAGAGAATAGCTGCGATTCAACAGATCTCAGCTATTCTTTGGTCATTCACAGTTTATGACACTCAGGAGATCATGTCAGCCCTTCTCTGGAGATCTGTGTTCTCCCTCCAGATTCTCCAGCCCAGAGCTGGAGAATCAGAGGGACCGAAAACTAAGCAGAGATAATTTACCTCTGTTTAGTAAACTGATCTTTTACTGTAATCTCGAGAGATTATAGTAAAATCAGCCGTTTTCCAGAGTTTGTCGGTGCGGTTGCGACGCAGTTGTGGAGCGTTTGCGGAGCGGGTAACACCATTTAAACTTCATTATAGGCGTTTGTGGAGCGTTTTTAATGCTCGACAAACGCCTAGCAATCGCCGCTAAACCGCGCATGCGGTGTTTGCGGAGCGTTTGCCGAGTGTTAAAAAACGCCGGACCAACGCTTGCCAAACGCTATAGGGGCGTTTGGCAAGCGTTGATAAAACAGTCAAGTGTGAACGAGCCCTAAGAGGCAGGCTAGGCTGGGAGCAGTATGCTGTTTTAGGACTGAGAGCTAGGAGGAGGAGGAATTAGGAGCAGATAGGAGAGGGATATAAATCGAGGTACAGGTGTTCGTCTGCACATTTCATCCATGTTATCATACAGAACGCAGATCTAACGTGCATCCTACAGTCCCACTTTGCTACTGCCTTCTGCTTGGTGAGTACATAGTAATAGATGATAGGAACTGGCAGTAAAATACATAAGGAACTGCTTTTTTTTTTAACTTTTCATTTATAACAAAATTAAAAAGTACCGGACACATCAGAAATACATTTTCCATACTGTTATGAATAGGCCCAATAAAGCGTCATTACTGATGGAGCAGAATCTGTTGTTTGCTGTAGTTGTGTAAAGCCTGGTACACACGATGACATTATCGGACAATCGTTTTTCTAAATGCTAATCTCCATATCAAAAATTAAGATGTTACTAAATTTACAAAAAAAAACAAATGGCAGAATAAAAATTCAGAAGTGATGTCATGTATTGTATTTGTATTGTATTTTTGGACAAAAACTTGTACAAATTAAACAAAAATCGTACAATCTGGTATCGTACTAGAAAGATTTTCGTTCTGGTCCAATCGGATCATTTCACACAACTTGTCCTGATCGGCTCTCGAAAGCTGTGTACTAATGATCAGATTATTGTACGGTTGCTTTGATGTTTGCGATGATTCCTCATGTGTGGTGCGATCGTTGTTTACGTATGCGTGTGTCTATTCACCATTGTGTTTATTTTTGTTTGATTTTCTGATCGTCTGTGTGGGCCTTTAGTTTCACTATACATGGTACAATCTGACCATACAATCAACTTCTTTTGATTTACTGAGCATGGCTGGATCTAGGGGTGCTGGGGTGGGCTGTGCCCCCCGAGATATCAGTTCTGCCCCCCCCCCCAGACCTGCCTGTCCCACGTGTCAGAACAACAGTGTAGCTGCGGCAGCCTACACACGTGCTGATCTGAATTGGAATCCAGCTTAGTTGCGTGCTGTGTGTAAAGAGGAGATTGAGCAATCTGTGACCGGGCTTGAGAAGAGTACGTACTATATAAACAGCATAGGGGAAGTAGTTAAATTCCTGTGACTGAGTTGCCCTTCCATGGGAGCTCTGAGAGCCCAGAGTCTAGGAAAGAAGATGATGTGTCTGCAGGACTGTTCCTGAAGCTATTTGAATGCACATTACTAAAGGATACCAAACTCCGAGATATAGTAAATGGCATACCACAAAATGCTAAATATACATCTCATAATGTGCAAACGGAGATAATTGAATCTATGGTGAGTCTTGTGTTGGAAGAAAATAACAAATAAATATGACAATGCTGACACAGCAGAGTTCTGTATATAGAGTGATGGGACACGGGAAAGGTGCAATATGGAGAACCTATCAATAATGATCCGGTTTGTCCATGACTCTGTTCCTGAGGAACACTTGATTGGTTTGCTAGACCCGAGTCAGTCAGATGCTGAATACATCACAGCACAGATACTGAAACATTTCCCAGATGGGGGCTACAGTACTGATAACATAATCAGCCAGTGCTATGATGGTGCTTCTGTAATGAGTGGAATAAGAGGTGAGATGCAGGCATTGCTACAGAAAAAGATTGGCCGACCTGTACCATACATACACTGTCACATCCGTCAGCTTCATCTGGCAGTGGTGCATGTTATGCAAGCTGAGCCAGGTGCCCAAACTTTTTTCGAGTTATCAGGTTCTCTCCACTCATTTTATCTCCACCACATTACACAGCACTACAACGTGCCATCGGGAGGCAGAAGGTGGGGCGGGGTTTTAGGTTCATGTGCCGCCGTGATTCGCTGGCGATTACATGATCGGAAAAGGTCCCGATCGAAAGGGGAGATCGGGACCTTTCCGGGAGTAGCGAACATATGTGTTGGGAGCAGGGGCGGACTATACATTTGGAAACTCGGGCACTGCCCGGGGGCCCGGGGTCAGTAGGGGGCCCCATGAGATGCCCCTGGTACCTTTTTCATAGGCATTTTTGAGTTTGGGCAAGGACACAGGGGCCCCATGATCCCCTATTGCCCGGGGGCCCCATGAGTTGTCAGTCCGCCCCTGGTTGGGAGTGCGCAGGTGCCCAAACTATTTTTGAATTATCAGGTTCTCTTCACTCATTTTATCGCCACACCACATTACACAGCACTACAACGTACCATCTCTGAAATCATTACTGGAAATACCATGGACTAGTCACTATGATGTGGCCAGGGGGGGTTTTGAAAACCAGCATGCCATCTTGGATCCTCTCTCTGAGATTTCAGAGAATACTGCTGCAGGAATGGATATTTGTACAGAAGCATCAGGATTATTAGTACAGCTGGGAAATTCTTTGAAATAGGTGAATTTCTTGTCCAGATGCCGGCTAATTGTATTCTGCAAGCTCCCTCCGTAGACCTCTGTAGTGATGGGAAGGTTATCACATCCTCTTTGTAAGCACTGAAACATGTGAGGAAATCTTTCAAGTACTTAGTTTGAACAAACACACAATCCACCCGCAGGAAAGAGACAAGGAACAATGACCAAGCAGCTCACAGTGTTGTCTTCTCTACTCTTGGTCACGTTGAGACGGATTGCTCAAAAACACAACCAATGTCTATAAAAAGAGCCCTGCTAAACATTCTGCTCACAGCTATTGCTGAACTTGAAAAAAGGGTTTCAAAGCAAAATCTGGACCCATGAAGGCAGTAGATTGCTTTCTTCCTCAGTCTAATTCTTTTCTAGATCTGGTGCTTCTCCACTCTCTGCAACTGCTGACAGACACAAAATGTGCTGCGACAAAATGTCAGAAGCTACGAGAAGCATTCCCAGAGCTGCATGCGCTGTATAGAACTGCTCTGGTGATTGGGGTATCCACAGCCTCATGTGAGAGTTCATTCTCCACTCTCTCGGGTTCTAACGCCTTTTCGACGCACAATGATGCATGACAGGAAAAAGAATTTGGTGATTTTGGCTCACGAGACGGCAATAGCCAACAATCTAGACATGGAAGAGTTTGTCCGAGTTTTTGCCCCAAAATACAGAAGACTGTTGCTTTGATGTGGTAATAAAGGTGAAATTGTGACAAATTTGAGGGATGAAATGCGGGGATAGAGGGAAAAAAATAAAATAAAATGATAAAAACAGTTTGTAGTTCCAAATGTTACCAGTTATTAATGTTCATGCAGGCAGCTCTGTATTGTTCAAGCACTTTAAGTTGCAGAAAACGTTGGCATTTCTCCAAGGGTGCGGCATACAAAGAGAAAACTACGGAGACTTAATTTCTTAATTACATAAACACTGAAAACCACACGGATAGAATAAGTTGTGTAATTCTGACAGTTTGAACTGCACCCCCATGTCAGACAGGCTAGATCCGGCTCTGTTACTGAGACTATGTAATAAAAGTACCCACCTAAACAAGTCATTAAAAGTGTAAGGTAGGAGACTGCTACCTACACTGTGGGGGGCACACAGGAAAGTACAGTTGGGGGGAATGTGAAGAGAACAGAGGACACTGGTTCACTGGTTGGGGGGGGGGGCACTACAGGGAGGGGTGATGTGAAGGGGAGCAGAGGACACTACTGTGGGGGTGGGGGGGGGTTGGGCACTACAAAGAGGGGTGATATGAAGGGGGGCACAGGACACTGTTATGAAGGGGGTGGGGGGGAGGCACAGGATACTACATTGGCAGGAGAATGTGATGGGAAGGGGACAGAAGGGGAAAATACACTAAATATGGGGGTGTGTGTGATGGTTTGATATGAAGCGGGGGCAGATGTCACTGCTTTTGGGGGGGGGGGGGGGGATTTGTTGGGGTGGGTTGGCAGAGAACACAATGGGGTGGGTGATGTGAATGAGGGCACAGGACACTGCTTTGGGAAGGCACAGGACACTGTTATGGGAGGGGGGGAAGGGTACACTACAGTGGGGGTGATGTGAAGGGGAGCAGAGAACACTACTGTGGGGTGGGGAGGGGAGTCGGGCACTACAGGGAGGAGTAATGTGAAGGTGGGCATAGGGCACAGGACACTTCTATGGGGGGGGCACAGGACACTGCTATGGGGGGGGGGGCACAGGACACTGTAGTGGGGGAAGAATATGATGTGAAGGGGACAGAAGGAAAAAAGACACTACAATTGGGGGGGGGGGGGGGGTGATGGCGTAATATGAAGCGGGTGCAGAGGACACTACTTTGGGGGGAGGGATGATGTGAAGAGGAGCAGGGAACACTACTGTGGGGTGGGGGTGGGGGTGGGGGGAGTCGGGCACTACAGGGAGGAGTAATGTGAAGGGGGGCATAGGGCACAGGACACTGCTACGGGGGGGAGGGAAGGCAGAGGATACTACAGCAGGGGGAGAATGTGATGTTAAGGGGACAGAAGGGAAAAAGACACTACAGTTGGGGGGGGGGAGGTTTGATGATGGTTTGGTATGAAGTGGGGGCAGAGGACACTACATGGGGGGTTGTAAAGAAGGGCAGAGAAAACTGGGGGGGGTGATGTGAATTGGGGCAGAGGGACACTGCTTTGGGAGGGCACAAAACACTCTTATGGAAGGGGGGCAGAGTACACTACAGTGGGGGTGATGTGCGGGGAGGGGCAGAGGACACTACAGTGGGGGGTGGTAGGGGATGTGAAGGGGAGCAGAGGACACTACTGTGGGGTGGGGGGGGGACAAGACACTATGCTGTGTTTTTGTTGGGGGCTTGATAGTTTTCCGTTTTTTTTAAAAAGGGATCCACCCCCTCTCCCCCTTACCTGGGGACCTTTAATTTCCTCCATATTGTCCAGGTGGATCTCAACCTCTGAAACTTTGCTTACCCCTGACCTAGGGATTGTCCTCCCAACACTGATTACTGGAACCTCCTTCCAGCAACAGGCTGAAGCAATCAACTCACCAGGCTTAAAGCAGAGTTCCACCCAAACCGGGAAGTTCCGCTTCCGGGGAGCAGGGGAGGGAACAGGTACCCCAATTTGACAGGTACCCGCTCCCACTTCCGCTGCGATTGCCTAGGTCAGTGGTTCTCAACCTTCCTAATGCCGTGACCCTTTAATACAGTTCCTCATGTTGTGGTGACCCCCAACCATAAAATTATTTTCCCAGTAATTATAATTCACGAGTGTCGTTTTACTTCCAATACTGCTGCTTTCAACACAGTAGCTGCTTTCAACACAGTAGCTGCTCTTTACACATTGGAAATATGTGTTTTCTGATGGTCTTAGGGGACCCTGTGAAAGGGTCGTTCGACCCCCAAAGGGATCGCGACCCACAGGTTGAGAACCGCTGGCCTAGGTGATCGGAAGCGGAAGGTGTCCTCCCTTCCTCCCCGAAGTCTTGTGGGACACGTGACAGGTCCCAGAAGACAACAGGGCCATTCAGGAAGCGCAGTGCTACTCGCGCATGTGCAGTGGGCACCCGACTATGAGGCCGCAAGCTGTCACAGCTGGGTGCCCACACTGAAGATGCCGGCGCCTGGAATACAGGACGGCCGATGAAACAGGCTGCGGCAGGGGCAACGCGGGATCTTGGGACAGGTGAGTGGCTGTTTTTTAAAAGTCAGCAGCTACAGTTTTTGTAGATGCTGACTTTTATTTTTTTACAGAGTGAGTGGAACTCCGCTTTAAGGAAAATCCACACAAAAGCCCTGCACAAGTCAGGGCTGCTACATAGCAGACGAGTATTCATGGTAAGAGTCGGGAATTTGCGGAATGATCTCCTACAATAAGTGTTCTAGTCAAATGAGTAGATTGGTTCAAAGAAGGGAAAATGTACCTGTAAATGCACACAATATAAATGGATATTCATATTTTTAATGTTTTTAAATGGTTTTCCATCCCTCTGGACTAATTGTTATTTTGTATGTTTTTTTTGTTTTTTTTTTTATAACTATGTCTTTCAATGAAACTAATCTGCAAAATGTTTTTCCAGCTCTCCTCTACAAAATCGTTGCTGCCAATCCTGAATTTGCTGCGGTTTCATCAGAGATTACTTTGTGTGGATTGTCGTGTGAAAAATATGTACTATATGATCTTAAAAACAGTCTGACCAGCCCCTTTTGTATCTGGCTTGTGATACCTGGAAACAAGAACGTTATAGAAATGGGATCAATTTTAATAAAAACACAGGATGCTGCATTATCGAAAATGTGCAGAAGAATGACTCCGGAGTCTACACTGTACTTGCTACTAAGAAAAGTGGGGATCGAGTAAATGGGCATCGAGTTATAGGTAAGTGCATAATTATCTTTTCTCCAATGTTCCATTGTCAATCTTTGCAGTAAGTTTTATACATGTTTTTGCCTGTTGGACACCTTTTATGTGAAAGCCATTTGTTCTTGAAGACCTGAAGACCAGGGAGCCCTCTGCTATGGCACTCTCTGCTCCTTAGTTGCCATATTTCGATAACTCTGGCACTGGAGAAAAACAAGAGCGATGTGATTGCTTTTTTATGACATCAAAATCCAAACATGCAAACTCTGGATCCACATTTCCAACAATCTTCCCTGTAGAATGAAGATTGGTCTCAACCCTTCTTAGTAGTTACTTTGGGGTTAAGTAGAGGGACCATCTTCTGCTCACAGCAAGGATCTTTTACAGACTGGTGACTGGTACACCTAGACCTGTAACCTTAGGTTGTCAGAGTGACATCACTCTGTAGGATGCATAGGGTGGTGATCCTCAGAGCGGGTTTCAATGGATCAAACGAAAAAATAAAGGAGAGATGAGAGAGTGTTTATAATGCAGAATGTGGGTGGTATTTGTATACAGTGTATATTCTTTAAAAACATGAATGTATGCAAAAAAGACGTCAATTTGACGAAGTTGCAAACAGCTCAACTCTATGACAGATGTAACCTTCCAGGTATACAGTTGCAAGAAAAAGTATGTGAACCCCTTGGGATTACGTGGAGTTTTGCATGAATTGGGCATAAAATGTGCTCTGAATGTCATCTAAGTCACAACAATAGAAGAACACAGTCTGCTGAACATAATACTACACAAACATTAGATGTTGCCATGGTTTAATTGCACATAACATGTAAACATGCACAGTGCAGGGAGGAAAAAGTATGTGAGGCCCTAGCTTAATGACTTCTCCCAGAGCTAATTGGAGCCAGGAGTGAGCCAACCTTGACTCCAATCAGTGTGATGATATTGGATGTGTTGCTGACAGCTGTCCTGCCCTTAAAAAACACACACCTGTTTTGGGTTTACTGGTTTCAAGAAGCACTGTCTGATGTGAACCATGCCTCGCAGAAAAGAGCTCTCAGAAGACCTACGATCAAGAATTGTTGACTTGCATGAAGCTGGAAAGGGTTACAAAAGTATCTCCAAAAACCTTGATGTTCATGTGTCCATGGTAAGACAGACTGTCTACAAATGGAGAAAGTTTAGCACTGTTGCTACTCTCCCTAGGCGTGTGTCGTCCTGTAAAAATGACTGCAAGAGCACAGCGCAGAATGCTGCATGAGGTAAAGAAAAATCCCAGAGTGTCAGCTAAAGACCTACAGAAATCTTTGGCACATGCTAACATTTTTGTTGACACATCTACAATAAGGAAAACATTAAACAAGAATGGAGTACAAGGGAGGACACCACGGAGGAAGCCATTGCTGTCCAAAAAGAATATTGCAGCACGTTTGAAGTTTGCCAAAGAGCACCTGGATGTTCCACAGCACTACTGGCAAAATATACTGTGGACAGATGAAACCAAGATGGAGTTGTTTGGGAAGAACACACAACACTATGTGTGGAGAAAAAAGGCACAGCACACCAACATCAAAACCTCATCCCCACTGTAAAACATGGCGGAGGGAGCATCATGGTTTGGGGCTGCTTTGCTGCCTCAGGGCCTGGACGGATTGTTGTCATTGATGGGAAAATGAATTCCAGAGTTTATCAAGACATTTTGCAGGAAAACGTACGACCATCTGTCTGCCAACTGAAGCTCCACAGAGGATGGGTGATGCAACAGGACAATGACCCAAAGCATACAAGTAATTCAACAAAACAATGGCTGCAACAGCACAGAATACGCCTTCTGGAGTGGCCCAGTCAGAGTCCTGACCTCAACCCGATTGAAATGCTGTGGCATGACCTTAAGAGATCGATTCACACCAGACATCCCAAGAATATTGCTACACTGAAACAGTTTTGTGAAGATGAGTGGTCCAAAATTACTCCAGATTGTTGTGCAGGTCTGATCTGCAACTACAGGAAACGTTTGGTTGAGATTATTGCTGTCAACGGAGGGTCAACCAGTTAATAAGTCCAAAGGTTCATATACTTTTTCCTCCCTGCACTGTGAATGTTTACATGTTATGTGCAATTAAACCATGGCAACATCTAATGTTTGTGTAGTATTATGTTCAGCAGACTGTGTTCTTCTATTGTTGTGACTTAGATGACGTTCAGAGCACATTTTATGCCCAATTCATGCAAAACTCCACGTAATTCCACGGGGTTCACATACTTTTTCTTGCAACTGTATGTGGAGAATACCTCTGTCTTCATGCAGGAAGAAGGTAGGTCATTGTCGATGCTTCAGAAAATGCTTCTTATCAAATTCCTTGGGCTGTCTACTTTCCAAAAAGGGGTCATTTGGGGGGTTAGGTGCTATCCTGGCATTTCAGGGCCTCCGAAACTGTGATAAGTAGTCAGGAAGTGTAATGAAGAAATAAAGCCCTTTAAAAGACTGAAGGTGCTTATTGGATTTTGTGGTCCTGTACTTGGCTAGACTGCCAAAAAGTCTCTCGGATGTGGTACCCCCATACTCGGGAGAAGTAGCAGAATGTATTTTGGGGAGTAATTCCACATATAACCATGGCATGTAGGAATAATATATAATTTAAGTGACAATTTTGTCATTTTTTTGTCATTTTCCAAAAAACTTGTAGAAAAATAAATTCTTCTATTGATTCAACATGCCTCTCAGCAAATAGTTTGGGCTGTCTACTTTTCAAAAAGGGGTCGTTTTGGGGGGTGGGGGGGCATTTTATGCCCAGCATTAGAAGTTTATGCCACACATCATTCACTCTTCTAACCACCTGAAGACCAAGCCTTTTCTGACACTTTTTGTTCACATGAAAAAAATCTGTATTTTTTGTTAGGAAATTACTTTGAACCCCCAAACATTATATTTTTTTTTAAAGCAGACACCCTAGTGAATAAAATGGTAGGTGCTGCAATTTTGTATGTCACATAGTACTCGTGCAGCGATTTTTCAAACGCAATTTAAAAAAAAAATACACTTTTTTTTACTTTTATTGCACAAAAACACAAAATATTGGCCAATTATTTGGTAAGATATAAAAGATGATGGCATGCCGAGTAAATAGATATCAAACATGACATGCTTTAAAACTGTGCATGCCCCGTGCAATGGCAATAAACTGCATACATTTTTAATATCCATAGGCAACTCTTTAAAAGCCTTTACAAGCTACCATTTTAGATTTACAGAGGTCTAGTGTTAGAATTATTGCCCTTGATCTGACGCTCGCGGCGATACCTCACATGCATGGTGCAACCGCTGTTTATATACCAGCATAAGCTCAATGCTTGCGCATGCAGGTGCACGTGGGGGGGGGGGGGGAGGGGCGAGGGTGATTCTTTTTTTTTTTAAGTTATTTTGATTTTTTAAAATTAATTTTACATTGTCCCTTTCATTTTTTTTTATCACTTTTAATGCTATCAAAGGGAATGCAAATATCCCCTATAACTTCAATGGGCATTGTCATATATTCTTTTTTGAGAAATCTGAGGTCTATCAGACTCTGGATATCTCCTTTGCCCTTACATTATCTAATCGAACCAAATTCGGTGTGATCAGATGCTTTCCCAATTTACAAATGGCGCTGTTTATATCATGCGAAACTGAAGTGATGAAAATAAAAATCTCTGCCAGAAAAAGTGTTTGGTATGCCCACCATTAGAATATACCACCCTGCATACACCCATTTCTAATGTGTGGGCACACATTACGTCGCACGGTGTCACACGCGCCAATTCCAAGATTGTACAAATGTCTAAATAGGGGCACGCTTAAAGAGCTCTGATGAAGGGAGTTTGTCTCCCGAAACGCGTTGGCCTACCTCACTAAGGGTCTACCGTCACTTTGGACTGTCATTATGGACACTTCTTGTCTGGTTTTTATCCCCTTTGGTTTGTGAGTATGCATTTTTATGCTTCATAATAAATTCTTGGTTTACTACGTTAATGCACGAAGAGAGTGCTTTTGACATCCATGCCTGTTCTGATTTTTCCTCCATCTTGTGATGGAAAAATAGACCCATGCAATCCCATGCAGATGTGTTCATTCAATTTGGCCCATTGAAAATAGGCTGCCATGCACCTCGACAGACCTGCAACTTTTTCGACCCATGTTGCACTGCAATGCACTTTAGTGTGTCGCCGTGCCTTGCGCTGCAAGGTGCGCTGGGGTGCCATTCAGAATGAATAGTATAGCATTGCACCATTGCAATTAGTGCCTCACATTGCCGTAATGTACACAGGAACATGAGTGTTCCCACAACCTGAAAATGTGAACGAGGTTTAAAGTGATTGTAAAAGTTGAAGGTTTTTTACCTTTGTGTATTCTATGCATTATGGTAAAAAACATGCAGCAGTGCCACCAGCCCCGTCAATACTTACCTGAGCTCCATCGATATCCAACGATGTGCACAACAGCCTTGGCTGTCCCGGGTCTTTGCCTTCTTATTGGCTGAGACAGCTAGTATGAGCCATTGGCTACTGCTGCTGTCAATCACAGCCAGTCAGTCAATGAGGAGGGGGGGGGTCAAGCTGCAGCCCTATGTGTGGATGGACACACAGAGCAGCGGGTGCCCCCATAGCAAGCTGTTTGCTCTGGGGGCACCCAACAGGAAGGAGAAGCCAGGAGAGCCTGTGGGGGGACCCGAGAAGAGGAGGATCCGGGCTGCTCTGTGCAAAACCACTGCACACAGGTAAGTATAGACACGTTTGTTATTCCCCCCCCCCCCCCCAAAAAAAAAAATGAAACTCTATAATCGCTTTAAAGTGTTACTAAACCCACAACCGTACAATCAGTCTGTATATGCAGTAAAGCATGCTTGTTATACTCGCTGTGGAACCTAAAGGGTTAATCCTCTGCATTGTGTTAAAAGGCCAATTGATCCTGTGTTCTCTGCCCCTCCTCTTGTCGAAATGTCCACGTCCTATCTTCTGATAAGACAGACTGAACCCATAGCCATTCTGCACATGCTCAGTTTGGTGTGTATTGCTAGATAGTTTTTTTTTCTCTCAGGAGAGTGATCAGCATAGGGTCAATCAGCACTGTCCAGAGAGAGGTCAGGGGCTCTGCATCCTTCTAGAGCAAAAAGAAACCTCCTCCTACAAGCTTTAACCAGTGCTCTGCTGGACACTGATAGAAGTCACAAGACTTACATACTGCTGATGAGAAAAGGTATTTAGCAGTTTATATTTACTGAAATAATTGCATTTCCATGTTCTGTGTACTGTGAGAGACCAGATATAGTGAATGCAGGGTCCAGGGAGACTGGATATAGTGAATGCAGGGTCCTGGGAGACCAGATATAGTGAATGCAGGGTCCTGCGAGACCAGATATAGTGAATGCAGCTTCCGGGGAGACCAGATATAATGAATGCAGGATCCTGAGAGACCGGATATAGTGAATGTAGGGTCCGGGGAAAGCAGATATAGCGAATGCAGGGTCCGGGGAGAGCGGATATAGCGAATGCAGGGTCCGGGGAGACCAGGTATAGCGAATGCAGGGTCCGGGGAGACCAGATATAGTGAATGCATGGTCCGGGGAGACCAGATATAGCGAATGCGGGGTCCGGGGAGACCAGATATAGTGAATGCAGGGTCCGGGGAGACAGGATATAGTGAATGCAGGGTCCGGGGAGACCAGATATAGTGAATGCAGGGTCCGGGGAGACCAGATATAGCGAATGCAGGGTCCGGGGAGCGCGGATATAGCGAATGCAGGGTCCGGGGAGCGCGGATATAGCAAATGCAGGGTCCGGGGAGAGCGGATATAGCGAATGCAGGGTCCGGGGAGACCAGGTATAGTGAATGCAGGGTCCGGGGAGACCGGATATAGTGAATGCAGGGTCCGGGGAGAGCAGATATAGTGAATGCAGGGTCCAGGAAGAGCAGATATAGTGAATGCAGGGTTCAGGGAGAGCAGATATAGTGAATGCAGGGTTCGGGGAGAGCAGATATAGTGAATGCAGGGTCCTGAGAGACCGGGGTACAGTGAATGCAGGGTCCGGGGAGACCAGATATAGTGAATGCAGGGTCCGGGGAGAGAGATATAGGGGATGCAGGGTCCGGGGAGACCAGATATAGTGAATGCAGGGTCCTGGGAGACCAGATATAGTGAATGCAGGATCCTGAGAGACCAGATATAGTGAATGCAGGGTCCGGGGAGACCGGATATAGTGAATGCGGGGTCCGGGGAGAGCGGATATAGTGAATGCAGGGTCCGGGGAGACCGGATATAGTGAATGCAGGGTCCGGGGAGAGCGGATATAGGGAATGCAGGGTCCTGGGAGACCGGATATAGTGAATGCAGGGTCCTGGGAGACCAGATATAGTGAATGCAGGGTCCGGGGAGACCAGATATAGTGAATGCAGGGTCCGGGGAGACCAGATATAGTGAATGCAGGGTCCGGGGAGACCAGATATAGTGAATGCAGGGTCCGGAGAGACCAGATATAGTGAATGCAGGGTCCGGGGAGAGCAGATATAGTGAATGCAGGGTCCTGGGAGACCAGATATAGTGAATGCAGGGTCCGGGGAGAGCAGATATAGCGAATGCAGGGTCCGGGGAGACCAGATATAGTGAATGCAGGGTCCGGAGAGACCAGATATAGTGAATGCAGGGTCCGGGGAGAGCAGATATAGCGAATGCAGGGTCCGGGGAGAGCAGATATAGTGAATGCAGGGTCCGGGGAGAGCAGATATAGTGAATGCAGAGTCCGGGGAGACCAGATATAGTGAATGCAGGGTCCGGGGAGAGCAGATATAGTGAATGCAGGGTCCGGGGAGAGCAGATATAGTGAATGCAGGGTCCTGGGAGACCAGATATAGTGCATGCAGGGTCCGGGGAGACCGGATATAGTGAATGCAGGGTCCGGAGAGACCAGATATAGTGAATGCAGGGTCCGGGGAGACCAGATATAGTGAATGCAGGGTCCTGGGTTCAGTAACACTTTAAGTTAGAAGTTTGCTACATTGTCATGTTAAATGTTATGGTTACATGCTTTAATGTTTGCAAACATTTCAGAGCATTAGTAGTTCATAGGAATTGGCTTTGTGGATGCTGCCATCTAGTAGACAGAGTAAGAAAATCAAAAAGACACCATTTGATGCCATAATAATTAATACAACACTGTCATCTTGTGGACAAAATACGAAATGCAGAAAGACATATTTGTTATCATAATAATTGAGACAATGATGCCATCTAGTGGTCAAAGAATGAATTGTATCCAAACCACCTTTAAACCAAAGGTATGAAATATATTTTGAGCAGTATATAACTTATTTTTATGTTTGCTGAATATAAGAAATTTTGAGTGATGTCAGAGCAGCAGGCTCCACTATACAGAATATAAGAACTCAAGAGAAATATGCAATTTATCATGAAATGATTATCATGATATGAGGATGTCAGTCTCAGGCATTTTTATGCTGATCCCCTGTATTTCAGTATTTTAATTTACTAATCTGAACTCCTGCTGTGCATACATGTTCTGAGTAATGAATGAGAAATGATTAAACCCGTACTGATATAAACATGAAGGCGGCCATTACTGACTTCTCATTCTATAAATGCTGGTTTCCTAGCTATTATGATCATCAACTCCCTCCTCACTGGCCTGCCTCGCCGCTGACTTTCCCCGCTTCAGTCGATCCTGAATACGGCAGCCAGACTTATTCACCTTTCCAACCGCTCCGTTTCCGCCACCCCCCTCTGCCAATCCCTCCACTGGCTTCCGATTGCACAACAGATCAAATTCAAAATCCTAACACTGACATACAAAGCTGTCCACCATACTGCCCCGAACTACATCACTGACCTAATATCCAAGTACCACCCAACACGCACACTCCGCTCCTCACAAGACCTCCTTCTCTCTAGTTCCCTGGTCTCCTCCTCCCATGCCCGCCTCCAGGATTTCTCCAGGACATCACCTATCCTCTGGAACTCCCTACCCCTATCCATCAGACTATCACCTACTCTCCTCTCATTTAGGCGCACCCTGAAAACCCACCTCTTCAGGGAAGCCTACCCCACCCCCTGCTAGTTGCCGACCTCCTCCACTCTTCCTACCACTCCATCCCCCACAGCTATCTCCTCCTGTGCCACCATCCCCTCCCTCCTAGATTGTGAGCTCGAAAGAGCAGGGCCCTCGAACCCCTCATGTATCACATTGTATTGTTTTCGTACTGTCACATGTTCTGTCTCCCATTGTAATGTACAGCGCTGAGTGAACTGCTGGTGCTTTATAAATACTGTATAATAATAATAATCTAGTGGCTTAAATTTGTTGTTAATCTGTTTGCTGATCTAAACAAGTACCCAGATCAGGAGTTCAGTGGATTTTTGATGGGGGTTATCATTCAGATGCCGCTGTCACATTGATCTAAACATTGTGCACCTCTAAGTAGGGGAGAAATGGGTTTGTCATTCTCCATGGTGCTTTAACCATGGTCCTGGTTTGAAATATTTAAAGCAGTATGAGGCACCTCCTTTACTTTCTACCTGACTTGGACTAAGAAACAGAGCGGTATCAGGCACCTCTTTCACTTCTTACCTGACCTGGCATTAAAGGCTTGTTCACGCCATAGTTACATAGTTAGTCTGGCTGAAAAAAGACAAAAGTCCATCCAGTTCAACCATTAAGAAAAAACAAACAAAAGAAAGAAGTTATAATCCTACACCCACAGTTGATCCAGAGGCAAAAAAATACCCAGATATGCAATACATCACCACGATGGCCAAAATTAGCATTTTTGATCCATGCCAAATTGGAAGCAACCATCCTAGATTCAGTCCTCAAATTTCTGTCGATATGGATCCCATGGGTGGACCAGTTCCTTCCGCTGAACTTTGATGATACGCTGCTTCTCCCTTAGCACTATCTAGTCCCTCCTTGTGAAGATGCTACCATTTCTAAATGATACTAAATAACAAAAGGATTAAATCCACAAATAACTGAATAAATGAATAAACATCCCACAATTGTCTAAAACAGTGATCATGATGAATCCCACCTCTCCCATAGGAAATACCTTTATAGCGATAATGCATATGATAATACACAAAAAAGAAACACAAAAAGTGATAAATAATCCAATATACAGTCTCTCTTTAAATTAGTTCAGTCCTTGATTTGTAGTGAAATATTCCTTTCGTGATAATGAACGTCAACACCTTCTAATGTAGAAGAACAAAATCCCAACAAGCCTTCACCCGCTACAAATCTGCCTTCCACACCTACACCTCCTCCCTCCACGCTGCCAAACAAGCCTACTTCCTGACCCTCATCAAGGCCCTCTCCTCCAATCCTCGCCGACTCTTCTCCACCTTCAACTCTCTACTCTCTCCACCCCCAC
The DNA here is from genome assembly GCA_951230385.1 of Staurois parvus. NCBI lineage: Eukaryota > Metazoa > Chordata > Amphibia > Anura > Ranidae > Staurois > Staurois parvus. Next base: position 86,354 of record CATNWA010017584.1, on the reverse strand, counting down.
CTCCACCCAGCACCTCACTCACTGCCCTTGAGATTGCCAATCACTTCAAAAACAAGATTGACACAGTTCGCAAGGAAATCGCCGCAACTCAAACGCCCTCTCAACCCGTCCCCTCTCACACAGCTACCCCCTCATCCCCCCCTCCCCCTCGACATAACCCGCAGGGACTTCGTCGCTGCTCAAACTCACTCCAACCCCCTTCCCCCTCACTCAGCTACCCCCTCATCACCCCTCTCCCACGGCCCCACCACTGCTCTGACCTCCTCTTCCACCCCACCCTACATTCCTCATACTGAAGCTCCCCCAACATTCCGCACCTTTGACCTTACTACCATCGAGGAAGTCTCCAAGATCTTCTCTGATGCCCCGCCTCACCACCTGCCCCCTCGACCCTATCCCCTCACAACTCCTACGACCTCCCTCCCCCTCCATCTATGCTCCCTCACCCACATCTTCAATCTCTCCCTCTCCTCTGGCACTTTCCCCTCCCCTCTAAAACATGCACACATCACCCCCATACTTAAAAAGCCCTCCCTGGACCCCAATGACCCGAACAACCTCAGACCCATCTCCCTGCTCCCATTTACATCTAAACTCCTCGAGCGCCTAGTCTACGCCCGCCTATGCTCTCACCTCAACGACAACAACCTCCTCGATCCCCTACAGTCCGGCTTCCGTCCCCTACACTCCACCGAAACTGCCTTACTCAAACTCTCCAACGACCTGCTAACCGCCAAAGCTAATGGACACTATTCAGTGCTCCTACTCCTTGACCTCTCTGCGGCCTTCGACACAGTTGACCACCCCCTCCTCCTCAAAAAACTAACACTCCCTCGGCCTCAAGAGATTCTGCTCTCTCCTGGCTCTCATCCTACCTGTCACAATAACGCTCTTTCAGCGTTACCTATAATGCTATGCTACCACCTCCCCCTCACTCCCCCTCTCTCTGTTGGGGTCCCTCAAGGCTCTGTCCTCGGGCCCCTTCTCTTCTCCATCTACACCTCCTCCCTTGGCCAACTCATACACTCTCACGGCTCCAACTACCACCTCTATGCCGACGACACACACAAATCTATCTCTCAACCCCCCACCTCACACCCCCTCGGTCTCCGCCCGAATCACACACCTACTGAGCGACATATCAGACTGGATGTCGCTACACTTCCTTAAACTGAACATCTCCAAAACCGAGTTTCTTGTCTTCCCCCCAGCCCGGACACCACCCCCCATTGACTTCTCTATCACATCGAACAATGCTACCATCAAACCCGCCCTGCAGGCCAGAGTACTTGGTGTCGTTCTGGACTCCAACCTATCCTTCCAGCCCCAAGTCCAATCTTTAACAAACTCGTGCAGACTCCACCTCCGCAACATCACCAAAATCCGCACGTTCCTAACCCCAGAAACCACTCAACGGCTCATCCACTCCCACATCATATCACGACTCGACTACTGCAACTCCCTCCTCACTGGCCTGCCTCGCCGCTGGCTATCCCCGCTTCAGTCGATCCTGAATACGGCTTCCAGACTCATTCACCTTCCAACCGCTCCGTCTCCGCCACCCCCCCCCTGTGCCAATCCCTCCACTGGCTTCCGATTGCGCAACGGATCAAATTCAAAATCCTAACGCTGACGTACAAAGCCGTCCACCATACTGCCCCGAACTACATCACTGACCTAATATCCAAGTACCGCCCCCAGCACGCACACTCCGCTCCTCACAAGACCTCCTTCTCTCTAGTTCCCTGGTCTCCTCCTCCCATCCCCACCTCCAGGACTTCTCCATGGTGTCACCCATCCTCTGAACTCCCTGCCCCAACCCATCAGATTATCACCTACTCTCCTCTCCTTTAGGCGCACCCCTGAAAACCCATCTCTTCAGGGAAGCCTACCCCACCCCCTGCTAACTTGCCGACCTCCTCCACTCTTCCTACCACTCCATCCCCCACAGCTATCTCCTCCTGTGCCACCATCCCCTCCCTCCTAGATTGTAAGCTCCAAAGAGCAGGGCCCTCGATCCCCTCATGTTTTGCATTGTATTGTTATTGTTCTGTCACATGTTCTGTTCCCCCTTTGTAATGTACAGCGCTGAGGGAACTATTGGCGCTTTATAAATACTGTATAATAATAATAATAGTGCTCCAATATCAATCATAAATGTGTTTAGTTCCGTGCCAAATCCAACACCTCACAGAACTTTCACCTCCATGGAGATATATATGGACCTATCAATGTTAAAACATCAGATTTCCTCCTCCAGATGACTCCTCCAACACACGTTGCCCACTAGGGGCCCTGCTCCTGCTTTATTTTATATTCTATTACAGTTGCTTATATAGCGCTGTCAATTTATGCAGCGCTTTACATGTATACTTTTACTTTGGACATTTTTTTATAGTTTATAACCAAAAATTATCATTTTTCAAAATGTTTATTTTATTTTTTTTATATTATTTATATTTTTTAACATACTGTCACCCTAGCAGTACAGTGTCACCATAGTGACACTGTACTACTTGTGAGGGGTGATTAAGATTTTTTTTTTTTTTTACGCTGATTGCTTTTACACCCATAAAGGCTGTAAAAGCAATCATTTCTCCTTCTCTCTAGGTGCATTCTTGCAGCCATTGAGAAATACTGTGTGAGCTGTGATTGGTTGCAGCTTGTCACATTGTACAAGGCTGTTGTGAATAGCCCTGTACCATGTGATCTCTGTGATCATTCACAGATTTCACATGTAGTATGTAATGATGTCAACAAGTGACATCTTACTACTGTTCATGTGATCATTGATTGGCCAATCAGCGATCACATGATCGGGATCTCACACATGGATCACAGTGCCGCGCACTCTCAGGGATCTCGCACAATCTGTAAATGCAGGAGCCGTTTATGAACGGCAACCCGCTCCGGCACTGCTCCCGTCAGGCCGTTTATGTACATGGGGCGGACGGGAAGTGGTTAAAGGCCAGCCATTTTTTCCCTGAAAACATACGGGGTTTTATTTGCTTCTGAGTTTGATGTTCACAATCTCTAATGCATAAAATTAATAGTGTTGCGCCAACTCATAACATTAATGAAATGGTCAAAAATAGCAAATATCATATAAAAATAAGTGTCCAAGAGAAAATATAAAAAATAGAAATACAAAGTCCTTGTGTTGTAACAGCCCTAAACCAATAATGTGCTTGAATAAAAGTGTGCTCCACAACTCCAACCGACAGTGCTCCACCGCAAATACGTGAACCTCCACCTAGGAATAGGATGGCCGCTCACCTCATTAAAGGCTACGTTCACACTAGCTTCCTCAGCAGGCATCAGACAGGCGTTTGGGAAGCGTTTTTAACACTTCTCAAACGCCTATGAAAATTCTGCACATGGCAGCACACAGTGCTGTTCACACTGAAGAGTTAGCATCAGGAGGAGTTGAAGCCTCCCATTCAAGTCCATGGTGCCTCTCTTCAAACGCCTGGCAGGCCTTTGCAAGGCGTTTGCGAGGCGGTAATACCATTTCTTTTCATTATAGGCATTTGTGGTGTGGTTTTAACGCTTGGCAAATGCCTATCAAATGCCTCAAAACTGCGCATAGGGCGTTTGGGGAGCGTTAAAAACGCTTCCAAAACGCCTGTCAAACACTATAGGGGAGTTTGGCAAGAGTTAGAAATAAGTCACGTGTGAACAAGCCCTAACTGGACCTATAGGGTAACATTGTAATTCAAATAAAAAAAGGCTCCAAATGGCAGCAAAGATCTGATTATGGCAAAACAAGGATGACAATGCACGATCATCCACAGGGAACTCCACATCCACATGTATGCATTAGAATGTAGTTGTGGTATTCAATATATTGGACGAAGAAAAAGGCCCCTGTGGAAGAGAAATCAGAGAACATGTTCAGAATATCTGTAAAGGTTTTAAAAATCATAGTATAATCGAGACATTTCGCTACAGTGCATAATAAGGATCCATCGGGGGTAAAATTTTTGGGGAATGGAATTGAAGAAGTACCATCCAGTAAAAAAATTCAGTCCTTGAGTCAACCGGGAATCATTTTGGATATGAGTTGCAGACTTTATATCCATTAGGTCATAATGTTGGTAATTTGATTTAAATTAAAATTAGTTGGTTTTTTTATTAATAATTTTTAGCACTATAGTACTTTTAATATTATTTTATTATTTGTTGTCTCATAATTTGTTATCACTAGATGGGGCTAATATTGAATATAATGATTTAAATTAATATAATTTTTTTTTAATGATCAATTTTTTATATATATACTGTAAACACAACACACACACACACATATATATACACATGCTTTTTTCTGTTTTATTTTAGATTATTAACCACTTGCCCTCCGAGGATTTACCCCCCTTAATGACCAGGCCTCTTTTTGCTACTCGGCGCTGCATTAATTCAACTGACAATTGCACTGTCATGTAATGCTGCACCCAAACAAAATTTACGTCCTTTTTTTCACACAAATAGAGTTTTCTTTTGGTGGTATTTTGATCACCTGTGCGCTCTTTATTTTTCGCGCTATAAAAATATAATAACAAAAAAAAGACCGAAAATATATAGAAAAACTATATTTTTACTTTCGGCTATAAAAACATATATAGTAAACTCAAAGTTAGTTATACATTTAGGCCAAAATATATTCTGCTACATGTTTTTTGGTTAAAAAAAAATCCTAATAAGTGTATATTGATTGCTTTGTGTGAAAGTTATAGCGTCTACAAACTATGGTATATAGATAATGGAATTTACACAGCTTTTACTTTCTGACAGCTGCCCATCACATTTCTTGAGGTGCTGAAATAACACAGGATAGTAAAACACCCCCAAATGATCCCTTTTCAGAAAGTAGTCACCCTAATCTATCTGCATAGAGGCATATTGAGTCCATGGAAGATTTTTTTTTTTTCCACAAGTTTTTGGAAAATGACAAAAACATTTTTTTTTTTTTTACACAAAGTTGTCATTTAAATGATTTATTTCTCACACAAGCCATGGGTATATGTGGAACTACACCCCAAAATGCATTCTGCTACTTCTACCGAGTATGGGGATACCACACGTGTGAGACTTTTTGGAGCCTAGCCACATACAGGAGCCTGAAATCCAATGACCACTTTGAATGCCTGAAGGTGCGTAACTTCCTCATTAGACTTCCTCACTACCTATCACAGTTTCAGAGGCTCTGAAATGCCAGGATAGCACCCAAAACCCCCCAAATGGACCCCTTTTTGGAAAGTAGAACACCCAAAGGAATTTAAAAAGAGGCATGGTGAGTATTTTGCAGATCGTATTTTTTCTCACAAGGTTTTGAAATATAAAGAAAGAAAAGAAAAAAATATGTTTTTGTTTTTTTTTTCTTAATTTTCCAAAAACTTGTGGCAACAAACGAGATCTGCAAAATACTCACCATGCTTCTTATCAAATTCCTTGGGGTGTCTACTTTCCTAAAAGGGGTCATTTGGCGGGGGGGGGGGGGTTTGTGCTATCTTGGCATTTCAGGGCCTCCGAAACTGTGATAGGTAGTCTGGAAGTGTAATGAGGAAATAAAAAGTCCTTTAAAAGCTGAAGGTGTGCTTATTGGATTTTGGGGTCCTGTACTTGGCTAGACTGCCAAAATGTCTCTCACATGTGGTCCCCTCCATACTCAGGAGAAGTAGCAGAATGTATTTTGGGTAGTAATTCCACATATACCCATGACATGTGTGAGCAATAAATCATTTTAATCTGACAATTTTTTTTTGTCATTTTCCAAAAAGTTGTGGTAAAAAAAATAAATTCTTCTATTGATTGAACATGCCTCTCAGCAAATAGTTTGGGGTGTCTACTTTCCAAAAAGGGGTCGTTTTGAGGGGTGGGGCGCATTTTATGCCCAGCATTAGAAGTTTATGCCACACATAATTCATTCACTCTTCAAACCACTTGAAGATCAAAGCCTTTCTGACTACTTCTTTGTTCACATGAAAAAAATCTGTATCCTGCCGCGCCTCGTTGCGCCGTCCGCCCCCGCCTCCAATTAAATGTGTAAACCACTAAACATTGTTATATTATTTTAATGAAGAGAACACCTAGTGAACAAAAAAAAAATGGATGGATGCTAACATTTGTTTTTAATGTCACATAGTAAACTCTCCATGTCGCAGCCGAATTTTTTCAAATGCCAAATTTAAAAAAAAATAACACTTTTTTTACATTTATCAATGCACAAAATCCACAAATTATATTGGTCAATTATATAATGGTTTATAAAATATACATGATGATGGTATGTTGACGAGGTAAAATTAGATACCAAACATGAAATGATTTAAAACTGCGCCATGCCCCGTTGCACATGGCGACCAAACACTGCATACATTATTAAGTATCCAATAGGCAACCGACGTTTTAAAAGCCTTTACAATGCATACCATTTTAAGATATACAGACGAGGTCTAGTGTTGGAAATTTGAATTACTGCTCGTCGCTCTGACGTTCACGGCAATAAACATGCATGGTTTTGCAACCAGCTGTTTTACATACCTGCCACAGGGTCCAACGCAATGTACACACTAGGGTGGTGCGCGCGTGTGGTCGGGGAGAGGCTTTTTTTTTTAAGTTATTTTGATTTTTTTTATTATTTTTACACTGTCTTCCCATATTAATTTATTATCACTATTTAAATGCAATCACTGGGAAATGCAAATAGCCTCTAATATACTTCAATGGTCGCATTTGTCATGTATTCTTTTTTGAAGAAATCTGACCGCGGTTCAATCAGACTCTAGTATATCTCCTCTGCCCTTACTACATCTAATCCTCTACCAAGTATCAGTTGTGATCATAATGAATTTCTCTAATTTTACGAAATGGCACATTTTTATATCCTGCTGAAACTGAAGTGAATGAAATGCTCCAGTAGCTTTTGATATTTCTTAGACTATATCAGTATGATTGGCATCATTCTGGTTCTCCAATCAGCTCTATTGGGTCAGCAGGCAGAAACACCGGCTGCATTCCTCAGGTTTTTATTTCCCTGATGGCAACGGGACTGCCCAGGAAGGCTGAGTGGAATGCAATGGGGGTATGGGGGGCATCATACTCACACTGCTTTGTAAAAAGCAATACATGGCAGCTAATTAGCACACTAGGAATTGCTTGTTACATTAAAGCCCATCGCTGTCTGAAAAAAACTATATTACAGGTATGATTTGCATGCAGCAGTAGGTACATCATCCGTTGGTATAACCAAAGTCCCAGTGATTGTACCCAGTACGTCGCAGATCCTTTGATTTTTGGGTTATATATGATATGTCTTTTATTTTTATTTGTATGCAGCCTGGAATGAAAAAACATAGAAAGAAATCTCTGACAGAAAAAGTTTGTTTTTGGTGTGGTATGACAAACATTATTAGAATTTTAGCACCCAGCATCCACCCACTTTAATGGTCTGCGGGGGAAGTGGTGGTGGGCACACATTAGGTCGCCAACGGTGCCCACAAATGCGGCCAGAGTGCCAACATATTACCAAATGTCTATAATAGAAATTTATTGTACGCTTGAATAAAAAATTGTCCACATATAATGTGGTACCCCCATATGGCGGAATGGATGACCAACCAAGTCCCAAACTATCTTGCCAACTACTCCCCATTGTTAGTCCTGGGCATACCGTTGGGCTTCCCCACGTGACTAGCTTTTCCCTCGTAAAAACCAAACATCTAATATAAGTTTAGCTCACAAGAATAGTTGATAAAAATTAGTAACGACGCGTCTCAAAACTTGTAGCTAGCGAGCTGAACTTCAATGGGAAAACTCATAACAAGTCTTCAAATTCTACGTAATAAACAATATGCCAGCGTAACTAAAAACATTAGACAATAATGGTGTGAAAATAGTGTGCAACACAGTCCAAATATAGGAGCTCCTTGATTCACCGTTGCAGGATGGATTACCCAGTGACAAATTGGCAGAAATACACAATCACACCACCAGAAAGGCGTATGAAAAATACGCATATGAGTATATATCCTGAAGGTCCCTCCTCTCCTTTCTGGTCATACAGCGTTTTCTTAAGAACAGAAGAATCAGCTTTTTCAACCCTTACAGCCATCAGAGATCCTAAGTGTCAGTGCCTGAGACGGTGGGGACACAATCTTGATTGATTCTTACTGCTGACCTGCTGTACCATTCTTTTCACACATGAGAGGACATGAGGCATAGGATCTCCATCTTTCCCAGCCATTTCCTTGACCATAACCAGGAAAGGCAGCGAAGGGGACACATTCAGGATATATACTCATATGAGTATTTTATCATACGCCTTCATCTGCTGTATAGTGTAATTCTTCATACGGCCGCCTTCTGGTTAGTGTATTTTTTGTATGCAGCCTTGTGGGTTGAATGAAAAAAAAGAGAAAAAATCTCTGCCAGAAAAAGTGTATGGTCATGCCCCACCATTAGAATATACCACCGCTTGCATACAACCCCATTTAATGGCTGACTGTGTGGGTCACACATAAACGTTCGCACGGCTGTGTCACAACGCGGCCAATTCCAAGATTAGTACTAATGTCTAAATATGTGGCACGAACCTTACAGAGAGCTCTGATGATGTGGATAGTTTGTCTCCCGAAACGCGTTGGACCTACTCATCACACTAAGGGTCTAACCGGTCACTTTGTGACTGTCATTATGCGGAACACTTCTTGTCTGGTTTATTAATCCCCTTTTGGTTTGGTGAGTATGCATTAAATTATGGCTTACATAATAAAATTCTTGGTTTACTTACGTTAATGCACGGTATGAGAGTGCTTTTGACATCCATGGCCTTGTTCTGATTTTTCAGCCATCATTGTGATGGTAAAATAGACCCATGCAATCCCATGCAGATATTGTTCATTCAATTTGTTCCACGCCACACCTCTTGAAAATTAGGCTGCCATGTCACCATCGGACAGACCTGCAACTTTTTCGGACCCATGTTTGCACAGGCAATGCACTTTAGTGTGTCGCCGTGCCTTGCGCTTGCAAGGTTGCTCTGGTGGTGCCATTCAGGAAATTATGAATAGTATAGCAATAGCTGACCCATTGCATATTAGATGGCCTCATCATTGCCGTAATGTACACAGGATACATGAGTTGTTACAACAACCTGTAAATGTGAACGAGGTATCTAAAGTGTATTGTAAAAGTTGAAAGGTTTATTTACCCTTTGTGTAATTACTAATGCATTATGGTAAAAAACAATGCAGCAGTGTCCCACCAGCCCCCCGACAATACATAACCTTCAGCCTCCATTCGATATCCAACGATGTGCACAACAGCCTTGGCTTGTCCCGGGTCATTGCCTTCATAATTGGCTGAAGACAGCCTAGATATATGAGCCATTGCGCTACTGCTGCTGTCAATCCACAGCCAGTCAGTCAATGAGGATGGTGTCGCGGGTCATACAGCTGCAAGCCATATGTGTGTGTATGGACACACAGAGCAGCGGGTGCCCCCATAGCAAGCTGTATGCTCCTGTGGGGCACCCAACAGGAAGGGGAAGGGGAGGAGGGCGGGGAGGGGGACCCGAGACAGAGATGAGATCCGGGCAGCTCTGTGGTCAAACACCACTGGCACACAGGTAAGTATAGACAGTGTGTTTATTCCCCCCCCCCCCAAAAAAAAAAATGAAAACTCTATAATCGCTTTTTAAAGTGTTACTAAACCCAACAATCCGTTACAATCAGTCTGTATTATGCAGTAATGCATGCCTTGTTATACTCGCAGGTGGAATCACCTAACGGGTTTAAATATCCTCCTGCAATTGTGTTTAAAAGAAGGCCAGAATTGATCCTGTGCTTCTCTGCACCTCCTCTTGTCGAAATGTCCAGTATTCCTATCTTCTGATAAGAACAGTACTGAAGCCCATAGCCATTCTGCAGGGGTTTCGGCACATTCTCAGTTTGTGGTGTGTATTGCTAGAATAGTTTTTTTTTTCTCTCATGGAGAGTGATCAGCATAGTGTCAATCAGCCACTGTCCAAGAGAGAGGTCCAGGGGCTCTGCATCCTTCTGATAGACAAAAGAAAACCCTCCTCCCTACAAGCTTTAACCAGTTGCTCTGCTGGACAACTGGATAGAAAGTCACAAGACTTACATACAGCAGATGAGACAAGGTATTTTAGGCAGTTTATAATTGTTACTGAAAATTAATTGACATTTCCAATGTTCTGTGTGACTGCCCCCCGCGCCCTCCCAGATGGAGACCAGATATAGTTATGATTGCAGGTGGGTTTACAGGGAGACTGGATTAGTGAATGCAGGGTCCTGGGAGACCAGATATTGTGAATGCAGGGTCCCTTTGCGAGTACCAGATATAGTGAAATGCAGCTTACGTGGCGAGACCAGATAATTAATGAATGCAGGATCCTGAGAGAACCAGGATATAGAGAATGAAGGGTCCCGGGGGGAAAGCAGAGTTATAGCGAATGCCCGGGTCCGCGGGAGTGAGCGGACTATAGCGAATTGCAGGGTCCGGGGAGTGAATACCAGGGTTTAGCTGAATGCAATGGTCCCGGAGTAGACCAGATATAGTGGGAATGTCAATGGTCCGGCGGGTGAGACCAGAGTATATCGAAATGCGCGGGGTCGGGGCGACCAGATATAGTGAATGCAGGGTTACCGGTGAGACAGGATATAGTGAATCGTTTTTCAGGGTCAGGGGAGACCAGTTATAGTGTGAATGCATGGTCCGGCGGGAGACCAGATAATAGCGAATGCAAGGGTCACGTGGGCGAGCGCGGAAATTATAGCGATTAAGCAGGGTCCGGGGATCGCGGAATATAGCAAGATGGCAAGGGTCCGGGGAGAGGATATGGATAAACACACTAAAACACAACCACACACCCCCCCACAACAAAAAACAAAAAAACCAAAAAAACAAAAAAAAAAACATAAAACGATATGCTGCGGTCCGGTGGATAGAACCAGGTATAGTGAATGCTATGGGTCCGGGTATGGTGCACGGGATATAGAGAATGCAGGGTGGGGTGTCGTGAAGGAGAGCAGATATAGTGAATGCAGGGATTCAGGGAGGAAGAGCAGAGATATAGTGAATGGCAGGGTTCATGCGAGAGCAGATATAGTGAATGCAGGTGTTCGGGGAGATGCAGATATAGTGAATGGCAGGTCATGCTGAAGAGGACCGTATACAGTGAATGCAGGGGTCCGGCGGAGAACCAGATATAGTGGAACTGCAGGGGTCCCGGGGAGACCAGATATCAGGGGATGTATCATGGTCCCGGGGAGACACATGATATTAGTGTAATGCGAGGGTCCAGGGGAGACCAGATATAGAGTGAATTGCATGGGGATCCAGAGAGACCTGATATAGTGGAATGCAATGGTCTCAGGGGAGACCGGATATAGTGAACATTGCTGGGTCCTGGGAGAGCGGATTATAGTGGAATGCAGGCGTCCGGGGAGACCGGGGAATATATAGTGAATTGCAGGGTCGGGGGACGAGAGAGAGAGCGGGATATAGGGAATGCAGGGGTCCTGGGTAGACCGTATATAGTGAATATGCAGGGCTCCTTGGTGTTACCAGATATATGTGAATGCATGGTCCGGGGAGACCAAGATATATAGTGAATGAGCAGGGACCGGGGAGACCAGTTATAGTGAATGCAGGGTCGGGGAGACCAGATTAGTGAATGCAGGGTCCGGAGAGACCCAGATATAGTGAATGCAGGTCCGAGAGACCATGGAAATAGAGGGTCGGGGGTGGAGAGCAGATATAGTGAAATGCAGGGTCCTGGGAGACCAGATTAAAGTGAATGCAGGGTCCGGGGAGAGAGCAGTTATAGCGAAATGCAGGGTCCGGGCTGAGGGAGACCAGATATAGTGAATGCAGGGTCCGGAGAAAGAGACCAGATATACGTGAATGCAGGGTCCGGGGAGAGCAGATATAGCGAATGCAGGGTCCGGGAGAGCAGATATAGTGAATGCAAGGGTCCGGTGGAGAGCAGATATAGTGAATGCAGAGTCCGGGTAGACCAGATATAGTGGACTGCCCAGGGTCCGGGGAGAGCAGATATAGTGAATGCTGGGGTCCGGGGGAGAGAGATATAGTGAATGCAGGGTCCTGGGAGACCAGATATAGTAACAACAATGCATGCAGGGTCCGGGGAGATGGGACGATATAGTGGAATGCAGGGTCCGGAGAGACCAGATATAGTGAATGCAGGGTCCGGGGAGACCAGCATATAGTGAATTGCAGTGGTCCTGGGTTCAGTTAACACATTTAAGTTAGAAGTTTGCTTACATTGTCATGGTTAAATGTTATGGTTAACATGCATTAAAATGTTTTGCAAACATTTCAGAGATTAGTAGTTCATAGGCTAATGGCTTTGTGGATGCTGCCATCTAGTAGACAGAGTAAGAAAATCAAAAAGACTCACCATTTGATGCCATAATAATTAATACAACACTGTCCATCTTGTGGACAAAATACGAAATGCAGAAAGACATATTTGTTATCATAAATAATTGAGACAATGATGCCATCTAGTGGTTCAAAGAATGACAATTGTATCCAAACACCACCTTTAAACCAAAGGTATGAAATATATTTTGAGTACAGTATATAACTTATTTTTATGTTTGCTTGAATATAAGAAATTTTGAGTGATGTCAGAGCAGCAGGCTCCAGTATAACAGAATATAAGAACTCAAGAGAAATATGCAATTATCATGAAATGATATAAAGTTTTCATGATATGAGGAATGTCAGTCTCAGGCATTTTTATGCTGATTCCCCTGTTATTTTCAGTATTTTAAATTTACTAATCTGAAACTCCTGCTGTGCATTACATGTTCTGAGTAATGAATGAGAAAATGATTAAACCCGTACTGATATAAAACAATGAACGGCGGCATTACTGTGACTTCTCATTCTATAAATGCTGGTTTCCTAGCTATTAATGATCATTCCAACTCCCTCCTCACTGGCCTGCCTCGCCGTGGCTATCCCCCCGGCTTTCAGTCGATCCTGAATACGGCAGCCAGACCTTATCACACCTTTCCAACCGCCCCCCCTTTCCGCCACCCCCCCCTCTGCCAATACCTTGCCACTGGCTCGATCCGATTGCACAACAGATCAAATTCAAAATCCTAACGCTGACGTACAAAAGCCATCCACCATACTGCCCCGAACTACTTCACTGACCTAATATCGCAAGTAACCCCCCAGCAAGCACACTCACCCTCACCCCTCACAAGACCTCCTTCTCTTCTAGTTCCCTGGTCTACCCCCCACCCCGCATCCCCACCTCCAGGACTTCTCCATGGTTGTCACCCATCCTCTGAACTCCTGCCCCAACCCATCAGATTTATCACCTACTATAAAAACCCCTCCCCTCTCCTTTAGGCGCACCCAGAAAACCCATCCTTCAGGGAAGCCTACCCCACCCCCCTGCTAACTTGCCGACCTCCTCCACTCTTCCTACCACTCCCAACATCCCCCACAGCTATCTCCTCCTGTGGGCCCACCATCCCCCCCCCTCCTAGATTGTAGCTCCAAAGAACAGGGCCCTCAATCCCCCCCATGAGTTTTGCATTGTATTGGTATTTGTTTCTGTCCACAAGTGTTCTGTCCCCCTTTGTAATGTTACAGCGCTGACGAAGTAAGAATTGGCCTTTATAAATACTGTATAATAATAATAATAGTGCTCCAATATCAATCATAAATGTGTTTAGTTCCGTGCCAAATCCAACACCTCACAGAACTTTCCCCTCCATGGAGATATATATGGACCTATCAATGTTAAAACATCAGATTTCCTCCTCCAGATGACTCCTCCAACACACACGTTGCCCACTAGGGGCCCTGCTCCTGCTTTATTTTTATTCATTACAGTTGCCTATTATATAGCGCTGTCAATTTATGATCAGCGCTTTACATGTATACTTTTACTTTGGACATTTTTTTTTTATAGTTAATAAACCAAAAAAAAAAATTTTTCAAAATGTTTAAATTTGAAAATTTTTTATAAAAAAAAAAAATAAAAAATTTTTAACATACAAAATGTCACCCTAAAAAAGTACTGTGTCACGATAGTGACACTGTACTACTTGAGAGGGGTGTGATTAAGATTTTTTTTTTTTTTTTTTTTTTACCGCCTGATTGCTTTTATACACCCATAAAGGCTGTAAAAGACAATCATTTCTCCTTCTCTCTAGCTGCATTCTTGCAGCCATTGAAAAACTACAGTGAGAACTGTGGATTGGTTGCAGCTTGTCACATTGTACAAGGCCTGTTGTGAATAGCCCTTGTACCATGTGATCTCTGTGATCATTCACAGATTTCACATGTAGTATGTAATGATGTCAACAAGTGACATCTTACTACTATTCATGTGATCATTGATTGGCCAATCAGCGATCACATGATCGGAATCCTCACAACATCGGATCACAGTGCCGCGCACTCTCAGGGGATCGCGCACAGGTCTGTAAATGCAGGAGCTGTTTATGAACGACAACCCGCTCCGGCACTGCTCCCGTCAGGCCCATTTATGTACATAGGGCCGTGACGGGAAGTGGTTAAAGGCCAGCCATTTTTCCCTGAAAACATACGGGGGGTTTTATTTGCTTCTGAGTTTGATGTTCACAATCTCTAATGCATAAAATTAATAGTGTTGCGCCAACTCAAAACATTAATGAAATGGTCAAAAATAGCAAATATCATATAACAAATAAGTGTCCACAGAGAAAATATAAAAAATAGAAATACAAAGTCCTTGTGTTGTAACAGCCCTAAACCAATAATGTGCTTGAATAAAAGTGTGCTCCACAACTCCAACCGACAGTGCTCCACCGCAAATACGTGAACCTCCACCTAGGAATAGGATGGCCGCTCACCTCATTAAGGCTACGATCACACTAGCTTCCTCAGCAGGCATCAGACAGGGCGTTTGGGAAGCGTTTTTAAACACTTCTCAAATGCCTATGAAAATTCTGCACATGGCAGCACACAGTGCTGTTCACACTGAAGAGTTAGCATCAGGAGGAGTTGAAGCCTCCCATTCAATTCCATGGTGCCTCTCTTCAAACACATCCTGGCAGGCCTTTGCAAGGCGTTTGCGAGGCGGTAATACCATTTCTTTTCATTATAGGCATTTGTGGTGTGGTTTTAAAAACGCTTGGCAAATGCCTATCAAATGCCTCAAAACTGCGCATAGGCTTTTTGGGGAGCGTTAAAAACGCTTCCAAAACGCCTGTCAAACACTATAGGGGAGTTTGGCAAGAGTTAAGAAATAAGTCACGTGTGAACAAGCCCTAACTGACCTATAGGGTAAACATTGTAATTCAATAAAAAAAGGCTCCAAATGGCAGCAAAGATCTGATTATGGCAAAACAAGGGATGACAATGCACGATCATCCACAGGAACTCCACATCCACATGTATGCATTAGAATGTAGTTGTGGTATTCAATATATTGGACGAAAAAAAAGGCCCCTGTGGAAGAGAATCAGAGAACATGTTCAGAATATCTGTAAAGGTTTTTTAAAATCATAGTATAATCGAGACATTTCGCTACAGTGCATAATAAGGATCCATCGGGGGTAAAATTTTGGGGAATTGAGAATACCATCCAGTAAAAAAATTCAGTCCTTGAGTCAACGGGAATCATTTTGGATATGAGTTGCAGACTTTATATCCATTAGTCATAATGTGAATTTGATTTAAATTAAAATTAGTTGGTTTTTTATTATTAATAATTTTTAGCACTAAAGTACTTTTAATATTAAATTTATTATTTGTTGTCTCATAATTTGTTATCACTAGATGGGGCTAATATTGAATATAATGATTTAAATTAATATAATTTTTTTTTTAATGATCAATTTTTATATATATATACAACACACACACACACACACATATATATACACAATGCTTTTTTCTGTTTATTTTAGATTATTAACCACTTGCCCTCCGGAGGATTTACCCCCCTTAAAACTGACCAGGCCTCTTTTTGCTACTCGGCGCTGCATTAAATTCAACTGACAATTGCACTGTCATGTAATGCTGCACCCAAACAAAATTTACGTCCTTTTTTTCACACAAATAGAGTTTTCTTTTGGTGGTATTTTGATCACCTGTGCGCTCTTTATTTTTCGCGCTATAAACAAAAAAAGACCGAAAATATATAGAAAAACTATATTTTTTACTTTTCGGGGCTATAAAACATATATAGTAAACTCAAAGTTAGTTATACATTTAGGCCAAAATATATTCTGCTACATGTTTTTTGGTAAAAAAAAATCCTAATAAGTGTATATTGATTGCTTTGTGTGAAAGTTATAGCGTCTACAAACTATGGTATAGATAATGGAATTTACACAGCTTTTACTTTCTGACTGCCCATCACAATTTCTTGAGGTGCTGAAATACCAGGATAGTACAAACACCCCCAAATGATCCCTTTTCAGAAAGTCATCACCCTAATCTATCTGCATAGAGGCATATTGAGTCCATGGAAGATTTTTTTTTTTTCCACAAGTTTTTGGAAAATGACAAAAACATTTTTTTTTTTTTTTACACAAAGTTGTCATTTAAATGATTTAATTTCTCACACAAGCCATGGGTATATGTGGAAACTACACCCCAAAATGCATTCTGCTACTTCTACCGAGTATGGGGATACCACACGTGTGAGACTTTTTGGGAGCCTAAGCCACATACAGGAGCCTGAAATCCAATGACCACTTTGAATGCCTGAAGGTGCGTAACTTCCTCATTAGAACTTCCTCACTACCTATCACAGTTTCAGAGGCTCTGAAATGCCAGGATAGCACCAAAAACCCCCCCAAATGACCCCTTTTTGGAAAGTAGACCACCCAAAGGAATTTTAAAAAGAGCATGGTGAGTATTTTGCAGATCGTATTTTTTCTCACAAGGTTTTGAAATATAAAGAAAGAAAAGAAAAAATATGTTTTTGTTTTTTTTTTTCTTAAATTTTCCAAAAACTTGTGGCAACAAACGAGATCTGCAAAATACTCACCATGCTTCTTATCAAATTCCTTGGGGTGGGTCCTACTTTCCTAAAAGGGGTCATTTGGCGGGGGGGGGGGTTGTGCTATCTTGGCATTTTCAGGGCCTCCGAAACTGTGATAGGTAGTCTGGAAGTGTAACCGTGAGGAAATAAAGTCCTTTAAAAAGCCTGAAGGTGCTTATTGGATTTTGGGGTCCTGTACTTGGCTAGACTGCCAAAATGTCTCTCACATGTGGTCCCTCCATACTCAGGAGAAGTAGCAGAATGTATTTTGGGTAGTAATTCCACATATACCCATGGCATGTGTGAGCAATAAATCATTTATCTGACAATTTTTTTTTTGTCATTTTCCAAAAAGTTGTGTAAAAAAAAAAAATTCTTCTATTGATTGAACATGCCTCTCAGCAAATAGTTTGGGGTGTCTACTTTCCAAAAAGGGGTCGTTTTGAGGTGGTGGGGCATTTTATATGCCCAGCATTAGAAGTTTATGCCACACATCATTCACTCTTCTAACCACTTGAAGATCAAGCCTTTTCTGACACTTTTGTGTTCACATGAAAAAAATCTGTATTATTTGCTAGGAAATTAATTTAAAAACCCCCAAACATTATATATCTTTTTAAAGAAGACACCCTAGTGAAAAAAATGGAGGGTGCTGCTACAAAAACATTTTTTTATGTCACATAGTACTCTCGCGCAGCGATTTTTTCAAATGCAAATTTAAAAAAAAAAATACACTTTTTTTACTTTTAATGCACAAAAACACAATATATTGGCCAATTATTTGGTAAAATATAAAAGATGATGGTATGCCGAGTAAATAGATACCAAACATGAAATGATTTAAAACTGCGCATGCCCCGTGCAATGGCGACAAACTGCATACATTATTAATATCCATAGGTCAACGTTTTAAAAGCCTTTACCAAGCTACCATTTTAGATTTACTGAGGAGGTCTAGTGTTAGAATTACTCTCTCTCGCTCTGACGTTCACGGCAATACATGCATGGTGCAACCGCTGTTTACATACCGGCAACAGGGTCAACGCTTGTACACACAGGTGTGCGCGCGAGGGGGGGGGGGGAGAGGCTTTTTTTTTAAGTTATTTTGATTTTTTTTATTATTTTTATACACTGTCCCATATTTTTTTTATCACTTTTAATGCTATCACACAGAATGCAAATATCCCCTATAACTTCAATGGGCATTGTCATGTATTCTTTTTTGAGAAATCTGGGTTCAATCAGACTCTAGATATCTCCTCTGCCCTTACGTTATCTAAATCTCACCAAGATCAGTGTGATCAAATGATTTCCCAATTTACAAATGGCACTTTTTATATCCTGCGAAACTGAAGTGATGAAATGCTCATAGCTTTTGATTTCTTAGACTATAGAGATGATTGGCATCATTCTGGTCTCCAATCAGCTCTATGGTCAGCTGGCAGAAACACCGGCTGCATTCTCAGGTTCCCCTGATGGCACGGGACTGCCCAGGAAGGCTGAGGAAGGCAACGGGGGAGGGGGGGCATCATCTCCCACTGCTTGTAAAAGCAATCCTGCAGCTAATTAGCCACTAGGATTGCTTTTACATGAAAGCCCATCGCTGGCTGAAAAAAATTATACCAGGATGATGCCTGCAGCTGTAGGCATCATCCTGGTATAAACCAAAGTCCAGTGATTACCAGTACGTCGCTGATCCTTGTTGGGTATATTAATGCTATGTTCTTTTTTTTTATATTATGCAGCCTGAATGAAAAAAATAGAAGAAATCTCTGCCAGAAAAAGTGTGTGTATGCCCCACCATTAGAATATAGCACCCTGCATCCACCCACTTCTAATGGTGGGCACACATTAGGTCGCACGGTGCCACATGCGCCAGTTCCAACATTTTACAAATGTCTAAATAGTGGTACGCTTGAATAAAAATTGTCCACGTATAAGTGGTACCCCATATGGAGAAAGGATGACACCAAGTCCCAAACTATCTTGCAACTACTCCCCATGTAGTCTGGGCATCCGTTGGGCTCCACGTGACTAGCTTTTCCCTCGTAAAAACCAAAACTTATAAGTATAGCCTCAAGAATAGTGTAAAAAATAGTAAGCGCTCTCAAAATTGTAGCAGCTGAACATCAAAGGAAAACGCATAACAAGTCCTCAAATTCTAGTATAAACAAAATGCAGCGCTAAAAACATTAGAAATAATGGTGAAAATAGTGAAACACAGTCCAATATAGGTGCTCCTTGATTCCCCGTGCAGATGGATTCCCAGTGCAAATGGCAGAAATACACACCAACCAGAAGGCGTATGAAAATACGCATATGAGTATATATCCTGAAGGTCCCTCTCTCCTTTCTGGTCATACAGCGTTTTCTTAAGAACAGAAACAGCTTTTCAACCCTTACAGCCCTCAGAGATCCTAGTGTCAGTGCCTGAGAAGGGGGACACATCTTGATTGATTCTTCTCTGACCTGCTGGACCATTCTTTCACCACATGAGGGCATAGGATCTCCATCTTTCCCAGCCATTTCCTTGACCAGACCAGAAAGGAGAGAGGGAACCTTCAGGATATATACTCATATGCGTATTTTCATACGCCTTCTGGTTAGTGTGTGTATTTCTGCCATTTGCACTGGGAATCCATCTGCACGGGAATCAAGGAGCACCTATATTGGACTGTGTTTCACTATTTTCACCATTATTTCTAATGTTTTTTAGCGCTGCATTTTGTTTATACTATAAGTATAGCCTGTTGCCCTCTCACAGGTCTTCTACATCTTGACCCCATATCTGGCACGCTTGCTGGGGAGAAATTGTTTGAACGCAAGGCGGCCAGAAAAATTAATGAGGGACTCATCAACGAAGATGTTTTGCTGGGAATATAGACATCTGCAAAGTTTTGGTTAAGGTGATTTGCGTGGGCTGAATTTTGTGGAGCCGTGTCAAATAAATTCAGGGTTACCCCCGAGGACGACAGAGTGTATTGTTGTTGAAATGAATAAAACACATTATACTCTCATATCTATGCCTGGCCATGGCAGCAGAGAACACGGGCATATGATGAATCAGGTCTGTGGACCAATACAACCGCCATTCATTTTTTTTAGTAATGCCCATGTTGAGGGTTAGGCCAAAAAAAAAATTTAATTCGGAAACCATAATGGGTTTCCATGCGAATGGTCTGGCAAGGTTTGAATTTGGGTTGGCGGCGATAAATTGTTGTGCATATAAATTGCTTTGATCCACAATCAATGCATACAGATCTTCTGTGAAAAACAGCTACAAAAAATCAAGGGGAGTAGTTACATTTCCACCTGAATTCCGGGTTGGGCAGTGAATGGGAGAATTACAGGTGTTGCAGACTTTGTGGGCTGCCAATCGGAATTTGCAAGCACATCCGGAAGGATACTATGGGCTCTACAGGCCTGTGTACGAGTTCTTGGTGGCTGCGGGACAATACTTGAGCTCGCCACCACTCTGCTGCATATGAAAGTCATCAAAATTTACCAACAACTGCTAACAGAAATCAGGCCTGATTCTGCGAACTCTGCGGTTTTGTGTGCAATGTATCAAGTGACAGGGACCTACTGACACTGCACTTGCTGGGGGAGCGTAGGGGCTAAATGCAGGTGTTGGCAGGTGCCAGGGATGATCCCGCTAACGCTGCATTTTTGGGGACGCTATACTAATGTGAACGCTGGTATAGTGCTGATCTGATCAAAGATATTGATCCGTTCAGACACTTTACTAGCAATGGAGGCTTATTGTGTATGAGCATCTTCCTGGCAATCAAGGGGTTAAATGTGATGACTGGTGTACTGACGAGCAATGTGACGCTATCTGGGAGAGGCATGAAAATATATATGTGATTTTGTGCACCCATGCCGCCCTGTATTAGTATTTCTGCTATAGGGCAGTCAGGAAGTGGTTACAGAAGCGGTTTGTGTTATGTCGTGTTATTGCGTTACTTTAACTGACAATTGCGTGGTCATGCAACACTGCACCCAAATGAAATGTACGTCCTTTTTTCCCCATGAATTGAGCTTTCTTTGGGTGGTATTTGATCGCCTGTGCATTTTTTTATTTTTTGCGCAATAAAAAAAAAAACAATATTTTGGAATTTTTGCTATAAAACATGTCCAGTAAAAAAATGTAAAAATCAAATTTTGTCATAAATTTAGGCCAAAATGTATACTGCGACATGTCTTTGCTATCCCAATACGTGTAAATTAATTGGTTTACGTAAAAGTTATAGCGTTTGCAAATGGCGGTATATATACACTGAAATTTTTTATATACAGCAGGGATCGAAAGTTTGGGCACCCCAGCTAAAAATTTGTATTAATGTGCATAAAGAAGCCAAGGAAAGATGGAAAAATCTCCAAAAGGCATCAAATTACAGATTAGACATTCTTATAATATGTCAAGAAAAGTTAGATTTTATTTCCATCATTTACACTTTCAAAATAACAGAAAACAAAAAAAATGGCGTCTGCAAAAGTTTGGGCACCCTCCAGAGTTAATATCTTGTACTGCCCCCTTTGGCAAGTATCACAGCTTGTAAACGGTTTTTGTAGCCAGCCAAGAGTCTTTCAATTCTTGTTTGAGGTATCTTTGCCCATTCTTCCTTACAAAAGTCTTCCAGTTCTTTGAGATTTCTGGGCTGTCTGTCACGCACTGCTCTTTTAAGGTCTATCCATAGATTTTCAATTATGTTGAGGTCAGGAGATTGTGAAGGCCATGGCAAAACCTTCAGTTTACGCCTCTTGATGTAATCCCCCGTGGATTTTGAGGTGTGCTTAGGATCATTATCCATTTGTAGAAGCCATCCTCTCTTTAACTTCAGCTTTTTCACAGATGGCATCAAGTTACCATCCAAAATTTGCTGAAATTTTATTGAATCCATTTTTCCTTCTACTCGTGAGATGTTCCCTGTGCCACTGGCTGCAACACAACCCCAAAGCATGATTGATCCAACCTCATGCTTAACAGTTGGACAGAGGTTCTTTTCATTAAATTCTGTGCCCCTTCTTCTCCAAACGTACCTTTGCTCATTCCGGCCAAAAAGTTCAATTTTAACCTCATCGGTCCACAGAACTTGTTTCCAAAATGCATCAGGCTTGTCTATATGTTCATTTGCAAAGTTCAAACGATGATTTTTGTGGTGAGGACGTAGAAGAGGTTTTCTTCTGATGACTCTTCCATGAAGACCATATTTTGTACAAGTATCTCTTTATAGTGGAATAGTGTACCACAACTCCAGTGTCTGCCAGATCTTTCTGGAGGGATCGTGCAGTCAAACGTGGGTTTTGAATTGTTTTTCTCACAATCCTGCGAGCTGTTCTGTCTGATATTTTTCTTGGTCTTCCAGATGTTGCTTTAACTTTCACTGTTCCTGATGACTGCCATTTCTTAATTACATTCCGAACAGAGGATATTGACATCTGAAAACGCTTTGCTATCTTCTTATAGCCTTCTCCAGCTTTGTGAGCGTCAACTATTTTTTAGTTTCAGTTTTCTAGACAACTGCTTAGAAGAACCCATGGTGCTGATTGTTGGGGCAAGGTCAGATGAGTCTGGGCATTTAAAACCTTTGAGACTGACATCACCTGGTCTTCCCAGACGATGATTGAGAACAATCCATGACACTGGCAGGTCTCAGCTTTGCAAAGGGGGCAGTGCATGCTATAAATTCTGCAGGGTGCCCAAACTTTTGCAGATGCCATTTTTTTGTTTTCTGTTATTTTGAAAGTGTAAATGATGGAAATAAAATCTAACTTTCGTTGACATATTATAAGAATGTCTAATCTGTAATTTGATGCCTTTTGGAGATTTTTCCATCTTTCCTTGGCTTCTTTATGCACATTAATACAAATTTTTAGCTGGGGTGCCCAAACTTTCGAACCCCACTGTATATATATATATATATATATATATATGTGGGAACTCGCTTCAACGTGGTAGAGCTTTCAAACGCAAACAGCTACTCGCTTTCTTTTTCAGGGCCTTTTTAGCCCACTTTTATTTAAATGAAAGTTCAAACATAATGCTTCCCACGCAGGGGTATCCACCAACAAAACAAAGATTCAGCCTCCTGGCTTACACACCGTTCAATGTCTGTCTCCTGCAGACTCTTCCCAAATTATAGCCACTAGCACACAGCTAGTCTGGCTTCCACCTGACTCCAAGGCAGAGACCTCCCGTCTGCCAGGGTGGAGCCCTGCTGACTCCTAGCTGCCGGGGTGGAGCCCAGAACCCTGGTCCTGACTCTCTCTAAAGGCCTGCACACACCTGTGCAATCAGTCTCCTGGCCGATCCCAAAACCTGGTCCCAGGATTGGAGATTTCATCCCTCCCAGATCTCTTTGAAATCTCCAGGCTCCAGATCCCAAAACAGACCTTACAAACAAAGGAGGAAAGTGAAAAGCCACTTTCCTCCATATCAAACACTTACCCTGGAGCCCCTCAACCTGCCTTGTTGAGAATCCTGGGTGACAGATCGTCACACTGTCACAATATATATACTAATAATGGCGGCAATCAGCGACTTATTCCTGTACCTCGGGATCTTCTTCACTTACTTTGTCCTGCGCTCCCACGATGTTCCTCTTGCAGTGTCCCCTGTATTGTCCTCCGGCCGATGCCAGCATATGTCTTCTGCGTTCCGTTCCCTGCGATGTTGCGACGTACGGGGGACCAAACCGGAGGGAAATTTGAAAATTGTAAAAGTGACATTCACTAAAATCACTAAAATCACATAGTAAAACATTCCTGTATCAAACCATTTCACATACATTTTGTCCCGAGTGCTTTGTCCTGCGCCCTGCCTGCATTTTTACCACTTGCAGAATTGAGTGATAATGATTCGTGGGGAAATCGAAAACGATTTTGCGACTTTGCTCAGTGATGTGTGAACTTGGCGCTATATTTAAACTTTCAGTGTTTTTGGTTTGATTATATTATTGAATTAAATTTATTATTTTTTATGATTATTTAATAAATTATAATTTATGATTTTGTGTTTTAAATTTTAACATACCCGGGATGTTTACTAGACTCTTGTTTGGACAGATTTCAGTGAGTTATTCCTAAAAATTACAGGCCTACAATAAAAAAAATACATATTTCCATGCAAAAAATGTACCGCTTTGAGCACAGAAATATGGACATAATCAGACCGCTAGGGAGGCTACTGAATGTTAACGTGTTTAATATTGCACCACAAAACGTCTGAAGGGGGGCTCGGGGCCATGTCAGCTTGCAAAAGAGTGAACGCTCACTCAGCGTTACACACTGCCCCAGATGAGAGAATTGTCACTCCATTTTTGAAGGACATGCGGCAGAACCTTGATGGCCAGCAATGGCTTGCTCATCCGACCAGTGAGGAAGTGATGGGTGAAACCTGATGAGTATTTCTTCTTCATATGAATTCTTCTGGTGGAGAGTTACTAGTATTATTATTATACAGCTATATGGCTGTTTACTTGCCTCAAACCTAAAATCCTCGCCTATTTCCTGTGCCTAGGGCACCTCAGGTGTTACGCTAAGGTGCCAGTAAGCGAATGACTTTATGTGGCCATACTCACGTGCACAACGATGGCTTCTGGATCAGCATTGACCCTCACAAGCAGGTATGGCATATTTCCATACAAGACTCATTCACATTCCTTATATAGGCCGCATGCACGCAGCTGAGCGCTAATACACAATGTAAACAAAGGGTTCTTCGTGTCTTCATGCTATAGCATGAAGAGCCCTTTGTTTACATTTTGTATTAGCGCTCAGCTGCGTGCATGCGGCCTATATAAGGAAACGGAGATGCAGTGGCTGTGCGAGTTCGTACAGCTGAGTTTGACCAGCACGCGGGGACGGATGCTCGGGTTGGATGGACAAGGGGTCTGTGCATGCATTCTGGTCAAACACGGCCATGTGGGTGAGTCCATACTGCCGCCATGTCTCTGTTTACTTATATAGGCCACATGCGTGCAGCTGAATGCTTGTACAAAATGTAAACAAATAGCTCTTCATGCTTGACAACTGTAAATGAGCCCTTAAGGGAAATGCGCGGTACATGCATGTGATGCAAAAGTGATCAGCCTTTTACATGTCCACATACTGCCATTCACTTCTATGGGTGGATGTATGCTGTGGATTTTACAGCTGAAAAGTTGTCAGCTAATAAAGATTTTTGTGCACGGGGCCTTATAGGAACTGTTCTTCCTCATCCACCTCACCAAGCGCTCCACATCTGCCTCCCCCCTCTGCCAATCCCTTCATTGGCTCCCGATTGCCCAACGCATCAAATTCAAACTGCTAACTCTGACCTACAAAGCCATTCACAATGCCGCCACAAACTACATAACTGACCTGATACCCAAATACTACCCTACCCGTGCCCTCCGCTCCTCACAGGACCTCCTACTCTCTAGCTCCCTGGTCTCCTCCTCCCCCACGCCCGATTGTCGGGACTTCTCCAGGACTTCCCCCATCCTCTGGAACTCCCTACCCCAATCCATCAGACTGTCACCTACCCTCCTCACCTTCAGGCGCACCCTGAAAACCCTTTTCTTCAGGGAAGCCTACCCCAACTTCACCTAACAACTAACCCCCTCCACTCCTCCCACCACTCCATCCCCCACAGCCATCTTCTCCTGTACCACCTTCCCCTCCCTCCTAGATTGTAAGCTCGAAAGAGCAGGGCCCTCGAACCCCTCGTGTATTGTATTGTTACTGTCTTGTCTCATGTTCTGTCCCCCTTGCTACTGTACAGCGCTGAGCATACCCTTTGGCGCTATATAAATACTGTATAATAATAATAATGCAACTACACTATATTGACAAAAGTATTGGCCCCGCCCTCCCAATCATGTGATTCAGGTGTTCCAATCCCCTCCATGGCCTCAGGTGTATAAAATCAAGCCCCTAGGCATGCAGACTGCTTCTACAAACATTTGTGAAAGAATGGGTCGCTCTCAGGAGCTCAGTGACTCCAAGCGTGGTCCCGTGACAGGTTGCCACCTGTGCAATAAGTCCATCCGTGACATTTCCTGGCTACTAAATATTCCACGGTCAACTGTTAGTGGGATTATAACAAAGTGGAAGCAACTGGGAACAACAGCAACTCAGCCACCAAGTGGTAGGCCACATAACATGACAGGGCGGGGTCAGTACATGCTGAAGAGCACAGTGCACAGAAGTCACCAACTGTCTGCAGAGTCAATAGCTAAAGACCTCCAAACTTGGTGTGGCCTTCAGATGAGCCCAACAACAGTGTGTAGAGAGCTTCATGGAATGGGTTTCCATGGCCGAGCAGCTGCATCCAAGCCTTACATCACCAAGTGCAATGCAAAGCGTCAGATGCCGTGGTGTAAAGCACGCCGCCACTGGACTCTAGAGTGTTCTCTGGAGTGACCAATCTCGATTCTCTGTCTGCCAACCCGATGAACGTGTCTGGGTTTGGCAGTTGCCAGGAGAACGATACTTGGCTGACTGCATTGTGCCAAGTGTAAAGTTTGGTGGAGGGGGGATTATGGTGTGGGGTTGATGTTCAGGGGTTGGGCTTGGCCCCCTAGTTCCAGTGAAGGAAACTCTTAAGGCATCAGCATAGCAAGACATTTTGGACAATTTCATGCTCCCAACTTTGTGGGAAGAGTTTTCGGGATGGCCCCTTCCTGTTCCAACATGACTGCACACCAGTGCACAAAGCAACGTCCATAAAGACATGGAGGAGCCAGTTTGGGGTGGAGGAACTTGACTGGCCTGCACAGAGTCCTGAGTTCAACCCCATAGAACACCTTTGGGATGAATTAGAGTGGAGACTGTGAGCCAGGCCTCCTCCCCCGACATCAGTGCCTGACCATTAACCCCTCGCCTACAGGGCACTTATACCCCCTTCCTGCCCAAGCCAGTTTTCAGCTTTCCGCGCTGTCACACTTTGAATAACAATTGCGCGGTCATGCATGCAACACTGTACCCATATGAAATTTTTATCATTTTTTTGAAACAGATAGAGCTTTATTTTAGTGGTATTTAATCACTTGAGTTTTTTGTTTTTTTTTTGCTAAACAAACCAAGAACAACTGAAAATTAAAAGAAAACAAAACATTTTTTCTCAGTTTTTGTTATAAAATTCTGTAAATAAGTAATTTCTCCTGATGTTCGCTAATGAGGCTGTAGTGATGGGCACTGATAGGTGGCACTGATGAGCATTGACAGGCATCACTGATGGGCACTGAAAGGCAGCACTCATATATGGCACTGATAGATGGCACTGTTAGGAAGCACTGACGGGCATTGATAGGCGGCACTGATTGACGTAACTGATAGATGGCACTGATTGGCGTAACTGATAGGTGGCACTGATTGGCGTAACTGATAGGCGGCACTGATTGACGTAACTGATAGGTGGCACTGATTGGCGTAACTGATAGGCGGCACTGATAGGTGGCACTGATTGGCGTCACTGATAGGCGACACTGAAAGGCAGCTGAGATGGGCACTGATATGTGGCACTGGCAGGTGGCATTGCTGGGGCTGCACTTATTATCAGTGCTCTGATGATCAGTGTAGATGTCCCCTCCGAGGAATGCCGTTTACCGGCTCTCCTCTCGAGCTGTCAGCGTGACAGCTTGTGAGGAGAGAAATGCGGATAACCGGCATTTCCCTATTTACATGTGATTGGACACAGCTGATCACATGACCGCCACCATCTTCTGGGCTGAAGGGATCCGCGCACACAATCTCCTTCCCTTTAGGGGCGGTGATCCAGAGTGCGGCTGCGCGGCAGAGCAGCTCTAGCGGCGTTTTATTGATCCGGTCGCCGTGAAGAGGGAGGCGAGGATAAGAACAGCGGCTATGTCTGCCTTGATTTTCGCTGGTAAGGAGTCGCTTTGCATGAAAGCGTTTGGTCTCCGTATTACACGTGCAGTGTGTGTCTCCATTGCGGTTTGAATAGTATATGTATGATAACAGTGCGCCCGTACAGCTAGCAGGGCGGAGCTCTGAAGTGCCTTTAAAGGGTTTAGTTTACCTTTCCGGTGGATATGAAGCACAGGGGTTAGAAATCACGGCGCTGTGCGGAGAAATCCACCTGTAGGCAAACTTCAGCCCTTCAGCTGTTTTTGCAGGACTACAAGTCCCATCACGTCTCTGTCTCTGGGAGTCATGTCTGTGTCCCGTAGTGTCTCATGGGAGTTGTAGTTCATCAGCATCTATAGGGTTAAAGTGATCTGTAGGCCAGTTTGCAGCTTTCATAAGATCTGGCTCCAAGAAAGTGTCATTGTGAGTGAGGGGGGCTGCCCTGTGTATGGGGGTCAGGAGGGATTGTATGCTGAAACTGACACTGCAACTGCAAGAACCGAACATGGAGCCACTGTATCAGTCATACATACGTGTGCGCGGTGCGTTCCCCTTCCCCATCTCAGCTGAGCTGACCCGAGCATGGAGCCGCTGTATCGTTCATACATACGTGTGCGCGGTGTGTTCCCCCTCCCCCATCTCAGCTGAGCTGATCTGAGCATGGAGCCGCTGTATTGTTCATACATACGTGTGCGCGGTGTGTTCCCTCCCCCATCTCAGCTGATCCCAAGCAAGGACCCGCTGTATCAGTCATACATACTGTATGTGTGCGCAGTGCGTTCCCTTCCCCCATCTCAGCTGAGCTGACCCAAGCATGGAGCCGCTGTATCGGTCATACGTGTGCGCGGTGTGTTCCCCTCCCCCATCTCAGCTGATCTGAGCATGGAGCCGCTGTATTGGTCATACATACGTGTGCGCAGTGTGTTTCCCTCCCCCATCTCAGCTGATCCGAGCATGGAGCCGCTGTATTGGTCATATGTGTGCGCGGTGCGTTCCCCTCCCCCATCTGAGCTGAGCTGGTCAATGGGGGCACTCGGTGTACAACTGTCATTTCACACCTACCGGGTACCATTGACAAGAGTGAGAAGGATATGTGATCTCTGTTCATCTGTCGCAGTGGTCACATGATTGGTAGCCAGTCCCACCAGCTCCTGATCATTTGTGCAGAGAACTGTCTGTGAGCGCGTTCTGTGCACTAGATCCTTGGCCCCCCATTGATGCACATGTGCGGTGAGGGGGACAGAGCCAAACCTGTTTACTATCACACATATGCATTACCTGGGCAGCAAGTGGTTGTAAACCTCAGACATGAAATATGAGCAAGCATATCCCTTTATAGTGTGTATTTGTCTGTCAAGAGCACGAAGTGTCATTTCTGTCCACTGCCTCCTTCCTCTATCAGCATGAGTCACTTTTGACACCAAGAGGAAAATGGTGACGGGGAGGGACCTCCAGTAGATTGATAGCCTCAGCTCTGTTCCTGTGTGGAGGGGAGGGGTTGTCTTCCCTCCAATCAGTTCTCAGAACTCGCCTCACTGAGCTCTGCAGAGTGTCGTTTCATCTCTCCATCCCCTTTTTTTTCTGGCAGCTCAGACAAGCTTTATAATTTAACTTTGACCGGTGGCACAAGAAATAATACTGTAGATAAACAGGTACAGTTTATGTAGGATTAGTTTAATCTCTATGTATCACCTGAGGCCAGTCACTTCACTGGGTATATTGAGAGGTTTACATCCACTGTAAGGAAAGAATGCTTGTAGTATGAATAGCATTGATCTTTGTAAATGGTAACTTGTTAGCCATGAGAAGCATATTCTATAGAGTGCAGGGCGTGGTGTGGAGTAATGAACAAAGCAGAATAGGGAGTGTGCTGGGCCTGATTGTATTACATACAGCACAGTCCCTGGGGTTGTATGCAGTATATCATGTACAGCAGGTGTCCCCAAACTATGGCCCGCGGGCCAGATACAGCCTGCCAAAGTCATTTACCCGGCCCGCTGGGCCAACCAGAGAAAAAAAGCAGCGGCGGCAAATAGCTAGGCTGCTCGCTGGGTCCTCGGCCATGAGGACCCAGCGAGCTGTAGCCTGGTTAAGAATCACCCCCTGACTTCAGGCTGATTTCTCTGCAGCCAGAGGAGCCACAGGAGAGAAGGAGCAGAGCACACCAGCCACCAGGTACAGTGCATTCCGGTGCCCAGTGCGTTAGTGTACAGTGCATTCCGGTGCCCAGTGCGTTAGTGTACAGTGCATTCCGGTGCCCAGTGCGTTAGTGTACTTTACATATTGTATTGCTTTTTCCTGTTTTTTTGCACTACATATAAGATAAGTGCATAGGAATCTTTTTCAAACTATAGTCCAGCCCCCCAACAGTGTGAAAGTCTGTGAACTTGCCCCATGTTTAAAATGTTTGAGCACCCATGATGTACAGTGTGGTGGTTCTCCGCATGTAATGTATAGCACAGTGCCTGGGGCGGTGTGCAGTATGCCATGTATAGCACAGTGCCTGGGGCGGTGTGCAGTATGCTATGTACAGTGTGGTGGTCCTCAGCATGTAATGTATAGCACAGTGCCTGGGGCGGTGTGCAGTATGCCATGTGTAGTATGGTGGTCATCAGCATGTAATGTATAGCACAGTGCCTGGGGCGGTGTGCAGTATGCCATGCGTAGTATGGTGGTTCTCAGCATGTAATGTATAGCACAGTGCTGGGGTGGTACACAGTATACCATGTACAGTGTGGTGGTTGTCAGCATAATGTATAGCACAGTGCCTGGGGTGGTACACAGTATACCATGTACAGTGTGGTGGTTCTCAGCATGTAATGTATAACACAGTGCCTGGGGCGGTGTGTATAATATATATTAATTTATTTTTTTCCACATTGCACAGTCCATCATATATGTAGATTTTAAACTTTTTCTGCTGTCCTCTTATAGTATCACCATTCAGTGCTCATAATCGGTTTAGCAATGTGATCATCCTCCACCAGATGTGCTCTCACCTGGGATAATGTGACCTTACAATCAAGTATGGTCAGTGAGTGCCTGGGTCCCTCAGGGACCAAATGGGATATGCCCGGCAAGTAGGTTCCACCAATGTCTTTCCTTACACACCACTTTAATGTACATATAAAAGTGTGGAGCTAAAAAAATAAAAAACCGTGATAATACAATCCTAGCTACTAGCTTGTAAAGCTAATATAATATCTAAATCAAGAGAATATATAAAATAATATACAAAATGATATAATAGAAGTGAGTTCCAGTTCCAAAAATTAGTAGATCCAAAAGTGCAAACGTGGATCTTCAGTTACTAGATGACCAAACGTCATCCGTGCAAACGCGTCACCCAACTCCGTGCTCATCCGTGCAAACGCGTCACCCAACTCCGTGCTCATCCGTGCAAACGCGTCACCCAACTCCGTGCTCATCCGTGCAAACGCGTCACCCAACTCCGTGCTCATCCGTGCAAACGCGTCACCCAACTCCGTGCTCATCCGTGCAAACGCGTCACCCAACTCCGTGCTCATCCGTGCAAACGCGTCACCCAACTCCGTGCTCATCCGTGCAAACGCGTCACCCAACTCCGTGCTCATCCGTGCAAACGCGTCACCCAACTCCGTGCTCATCCGTGCAAACGCGTCACCCAACTCCGTGCTCATCCGTGCAAACGCGTCACCCAACTCCGTGCTCAAAAAAGGCTTAGCAGATGTATTTGACCGTCATATTATAGAGTGGTCAAAATCCGCTCAAGAATGTTACTTCAGCAGCCGCTCCAGCCTCCTCCATAGCATCCAAATGTGATCAGAAATCGTTCGCCCACTCCGTATTGACCATCAATGTATGTATGCATTAAGAGTGGCATGTGTGTGAAATATAAAAAGCTTCCCTTAGTGTAAAACAATTTATTAAGGCAAAGAAGTGCACATACAATCTCCAAGATCAATACAGCGCTGTGCGTCTAAAAACATCCGCATGCTCCCACCACTTTAATTCTCCATAAGTTTTCCAGATTTTGCATTCTCATGTCATGTTCAAACCAGCCATACATACAGGGGGAGAGAATTCACCATAACAGTGCTTTTATAGTTTAAGAACGTTCTCCTTTGTTCCCCAGAATTACTCTCACTATAAAAAGGTGCTTGAAGCGCACCAAACATATCCAGCATGTATAATATTCAAAACCGCCAGCAGTAGGTATTGGCAATACAGTCATGTATAGCTACCACTCTCAATCATGTACAGAGTGTTGTGGCGTCATGTGCCCCTCCCCTACACGTTACGCCACAGGCTCATGTGGCTTCCTCAGGGGGATTAGGCTGAATATGGTTGGTGCATTTCAAGGAGGTGTGATTGGTGGAGCCTACTTGCTAGGCATATCCCATTTTGGTCCCTGAAGGACCCAGAGGTCTATTGACCATATTTAATTGTAAGGTCACATTATCCCAGGTGAAAGCACATCTGGTGGAGGGTGATCACATAACTAAGACAATTATGAGCACTGAATGGAGATACTATAACGGGACATCAGAAAAAGTTAAAAATCTACATTTGATGAACTGTGCAATTTGGACTATTTCTATATTAGCACATTGGGAATATGGTGTTTAAGTTTTAGACATATACTGTATAATTTTTGGTTTGTCCATTGTTGAAAGTTGTTTATAGAAGTGAAGCATGGCACTTTATTTATACAGTGTATATACAGATATATGGGCGTGTGTTTGGTGTAAGCAGCTCACAAATAGGGCGCATATACATAGCAGCTCACAAGGTTATACTCATACAAAGCAATATCAGGCACCTCTATCACCTTTTACCTGACCAGGCATATGAAAAACAGAGCAATATCAGGCACCTCCTTCACCTACCTGACCAGTACTAAGAAAGGAAGAGTAGTATCAGGACCTTCTACCTGACCAGTACTAAGAAAGGCAGAGCGGTATCAGGCACCTCCTTCACCTTCTACCGGACCAGTACTAAGAAAGGCAGAGCGGTATCAAGCACCTCCTTCACCTTCTACCGGACCAGTACTAAGAAAGGCAGAGCGGTATCAGGCACCTCCTTCACCTTCTACTGGACCAGTACTAAGAAAGTCAGAGTGGTATCAGGCACCTCCTTCACCTTCTACCTGAGCAGTACTAAGAAAGGCAGAGCGGTATCAGGCACCTCCTTCACCTTCTACCTGAGCAGTACTAAGAAAGGCAGAGCGGTATCAGGCACCTCCTTCACCTTCTACCTGAGCAGTACTAAGAAAGGAAGAGTGGTATCAGCATGGCCAGATCTAGGGGGGTGCTGGGGTGGGCTAAGCCCCCCCACAGATTCATTTGGTGCCCCCCCCAAAGCCAGCAGTCCTCTTCTGCCTCCACTCCAGGACACTCTGCCCAACCCCTCATAGTGCCAGGCAGCACAGCCCAGAGCTGCCTTCACACTAACTTTCTTCTGCTAGCCTGGCCCCTATTCCTCCTCTCTCCAAGTCTGACAATGGCAGGGCAGAAGATGGCAGTTTGTTTCCAGACATCCCCTTCTCTCCTCCCACCCCCGCTATCAGCAATCGTCTGCCACAGAGTCCCATCTCCTGTCCAGCACAGAGACAATCTCTGCTGAACTCCAGGCAAGTGAGATGAAGGGGAGACCAGGGAAGTACTGAGTCAGACCAGGGGAAGGGGCCAGCAGGTGTAGGACCTGGAATGTCATGGATGATGATTCTCTGTGGAAAGCAGGGGCAAGGCTTAAGTGCCTTTTTATGTTTGACTGTCTGTGCTGCTTATTATACAGCCCTCTGCCTGTACATCATGGGGACCCTACAATGAACACAGGAGGAATAGATGGGGACAGAGAGGGGGATATAGAGACAGAGCAAAGGAAAAAGAGAGATGCAGAATATTTTCCCCATTTCTATTTGGGCTGAAAGGCAAGGCAGTGATCACTCTCTATCATTTGCAGTTTAACCACTTAAGTCCAGGAATGATGACTCTAGAATTGCTGCTCTCACTCTGACACTCATGGTGATACCTCACATTAGTGATACCATTGCTGTTTACTAGTGATGGGCGGAACACCCCCCTGTTCAGTTCTCGGTCGAACATACGAACGAAAGTTTGACTGCGATCTTCGAACTTAATGCAAGTCTATGGGACTCAAACTTGTAAATTCCAAAAGTAGAAGGCTTACCGTATTTTTCGCCGTATAAGACGCACTTTTTCTTCCCCAAAACTGGGGGGGGAAAGTTGGTGCGTCTTATACGACGAATAGAGAGAGAATCCGTGAGGAGCGGCCACGGCCGTAGGAAAGGCCGCGGCTTTGGCCTATCTCTGGAGCGGTCGGCCATCTTAGTACACCCAGCGGTGCGTGCTGACGTCATCACCCCCTCTGCTCGTGGATCAGCCCTGAAGACCGGAACGGCGCGGGAACACGGCGAGAGGAACGCGCGGAGCAAAGGTAAGTGAATTGACACTATATGGGGGGATGAATTACTATATGGGGGGATGAATTACTATATGGGGGATCAACTACTATATGTATTGGGTTCAGAATCTTTTTTTTTCTAGATTTTCCTCCTTTAAAATTGGGTGCGTCTTATATTCCGGAGTGTCTTATATGGCGAAAAATACGGTATATGCAAGTTATAAAAGGGGTATGGGGACTCGGGTACTGCCCTCAGAGACAAGTCAGTGAAAAACAAAAAATTTATAAAGTACCATTTTTAAAGGGGCAGTTATTTTTCATTGCCTAAAGTAAAAAAAAAAACATTCTTTTAAATATGATGTCTGGGGGGGGGGGTCCCCTTAAACTATCTGCAAAGATGCACATCTGTACAATGTACAGAACCTGCTGTAGCAGGACTGACTTTTTTTTTTTTAAATGAAAATCACAGCATGGGGTTCACCTCCCCAATCCAAACCAGACCCTTTCGGTCTTGTAGGCAGGTTAGAAGGGAGGACCCCACAGTAAAAAATTATTTTTAAAAAAACGTGTGGGGTTCCCCCTAATAGCCCTACCAGGCCCTTTTAGGCCTAGTAGGACTTTTTAAGGAGAACCCCCACCCCCCAAAACTGGGGGGGGGGGGAGCATGGAGTCCCCCCTAAAATGCCTACCACACCCTAAATCTGGGCACAGCCCACATGCCGTCAACAATAACATGCCTCCTCCCCCCCC
This sequence comes from Staurois parvus, assembly GCA_951230385.1. Classification (NCBI taxonomy): domain Eukaryota; kingdom Metazoa; phylum Chordata; class Amphibia; order Anura; family Ranidae; genus Staurois; species Staurois parvus. Next base: position 51,298 of record CATNWA010017584.1, on the reverse strand, counting down.
CCGAAAGCACCTTGTCCCCATGTTGATGGGTACAAGGGCCTCTTCCTCACAACCCCGGGATGTGGTTGTGGGGATCTGTGGAGGGTGACTTATTGGAATCTGGAAGCCCCCTACCCATTCACCAAAAAAAAGTACAATGTGAATAAAAAGTCCTTTACTTAAAAAAAAAAAAAAAAAAGTTTTGATTGTTGTAATCCATTGTCAGTCACGGCATCCAGCACTGTCACGACACCCACTCGCCAAAATTAAAAAAAAAAAAAAAAAAAACTGACACCCGCTGACCCGTCCACACTCGCCGAGCTCTTGCTGCTATCTGACATTTGCTGATCAGATGTAAACAATTGGGCAGATCTAGCGGTGATGTCAACGCTAGCTCTGCCCAGTTGTGCTGAGATTGGCCAAAGCATTGCACCTGTGGTCAGTTGCATTGCTTTGGCCAATCACAATGCACTGTCCGTGTGCAGTGCATTGTGGGGCATGGCGGGCGAACAGCCCACCAAATGCCCTTTCCATTCTTGTGTTTGGCAAACACATGAACGGCCAATGTTTGCATTGAACTTCCGTTCGACTCAAGCATCAAGTCCATCACTACTGTTTACATACCCGCTCACTCCCTATTTTAATTTGTGTGTGTCTGTGTGCAGTGCGACAGGGTTGCTTTTAATTTTTTTCTTTATTTTGATTTAATTTATTATTTACTTTTAGCGCATTTTCATTTAAAAGCTAAGTTCATTTTTACAGAAAAATAATAAATGCACATATATTTGTAGAAAAAAAAAGTGCATTTTATTATGTTTTGGATAGAAGCCTGCAAAACATTGAACCCAATATCAGTGGACAGTGAGTGCAATGCCAGGCTCCTGCAGACTCTTCCTTTCGCTCTATGTCTGTACCAAGGTAAGGGTTTTCAGTTGGAAAGTTCAAGGAAGTGTCAGTGGACTAGGAGTGTGGTGATGATCGCACTAGGGGTTCCATTGAGGACTAAAAGTCTGTCTGTCGCGGTGGCAGATGGAACCTTTAGTTCATTCATTCATGGATCCCTATAAATGAATGGCGTGGTTGTGTATGATGGGGTTTGGCAGTGGAGAAGGGGGGCCCATTTGCACTGTGTTATATGTTACATCCTAAATACGGGTGCAACATGGTGCAAAAGGTGGCATTAGTCTTTAACTTTATTAATATCACTAACAAGCCCCTTGTGTGATAGCATTGATAGGTGACAGGTCCTCTTTATGGAGATATCAGGGGTCTGCGAGCTGCAGCAAATGCATAGGTGTGAACCTAGCCTAAGTAAATGGAGATGCGGTAGCTGTATAAACTCACCCACAAAGCTGACTGACAGGTACGCAGGGATGGACACACGGGGGTATGTACCAATTCCTTTCAAACAGGGTTGTGCGGGTGAGTCTGTATAGCTGCTGAATCTTCATTTACTTATATGAATTGCCTGCATGTGGGGAGGTGCAGCATGGTTCAGGTAGTAAATACACAGACTCCAGTTGCAGTAAAACCTGGAACTTGCATTGAACAGAATGTCAGTGTTGCAATAGAGCGCCGCTAGGGAAATAACTCACAATTCAATGTTAAATGTGGCTGAGAGGGGTACCGACAGTGTCTGTTTCAAAGGATGAAGCACAACTTGGCCAGTCTGGTCCCAAGAGGGAAGCTCCTTTCCAGGATAGCAAGTCTCTAATCTTAAACCTAAATAAAATAAAAGCTGGGCTGCAAATATATTAATAAAAAGAATAACGTGAAATAAAAATATCTAAATAATAAACAAAACAATGAGTGTCCATAAAACAAGTCCATATAAGTGAAATAATCCGTAATGATTCAAATCATGTAATTCTTCACAGATAATGAAGCTTCTTCCAGTGCTCATACACCACACCATCAAAGTGCTACGATGTGCAGACGGGGTCACCTCAGTGCTCACAGAACGCTCACCTCCGAGCCAATAAATTGCGCTTTATACTACCACATTCAGATTCCTCTCTCGATAATCAACCATGTAGAAACGGTCAGACGCCTTTTAAGCTTTTAACCGCTTACCGACTGCCCTATAGCAGAAATACTGCTACAGGGCGGCACGGGTGTGCAAAATCACGTGTATATATACGTGATTCCGCATTTCCGGGTAGGGGGCGCGCATTGCTTTCTATGGGGGCACCCGACAGGAGGGAGGGGCCAGGAGCTTCAGCGGGGGACCTGAGCAAAGGAGGATCCAGGCTGCTCTGCAAAAGTAGGTAAATATTACATTTTTGTTTTTCTTTTTTTTTTAAAGCAAGACTACTATCACTTTAAGGACAACACTTAAGAGGTAGTAATCTTTTTAACCACTTCCAGTCCGGACACTTTCACCCCCTTCCTGTCCAGGCCAATTTTCAGCTTTCAGCGCTATCACACTTTGACAGTTGCGCGGTCATGCAACACTGTACCCATATGAATATTTTAGCATCTTTTTTAGACGGATAAAGCTTTATATTGGTGGTATTTATTCACCACTGGGATTTATATATTTTTTTTTTTTTTTTGCTATATAAATGAGAGTCCACAAATTTTGAAAGTGTTTTTCCTATAAAATTTTGCAAATAAAATTTCATCATACATCTTGGCCAAAATTTATTCCATTATCTTTTTAGTAAAAAAAATAACCCAAATTAGTTTATAACCAAAAATTATAATTTTTAAAAAAAAAAAAATTACATTTTTATTTTATTTTTTATATTATTGGTGACACTGTACTACTTGTGTGATGAAGATTTTTTTTTTTTTACACTGATTGATTTTACACCCATAAAGGCTGTAAAAGCATAGATTTCTCCTTCTCTAAGGCTGCATTCTTGCAGCCATTGAGAAATACTGTGTGAGCTGTGATTGGTCACAGCTTGTCACATGGTACAAGGCTGTTGTGAATAGCCTTGTACCATGTGACCTCTGTGATCATTCACAGATTTCACACGTAGTAAGCAATGATGTCAGAAGTGACATCTTGCTTACTACTTTGCATGTGATCACTGATTGGCCAATCAGTGATCACATGATCGGGACCTCGCACAGAGGTCCCGTACGACGATCAGAGGACACAGCGGGCACCAGATCGCGGTGCTGCACGCTCCCAGGGAGCGCACAGCACCAGGATCCGGTGCCCGCTGTGTCCTCCGATCGTTGGCACCCGCCCCTGCACTGCCACTGTCTGGCCGTTGATATACAACGGCCGGACGGGAAGTGGTTAAAAAAAAAAAACCCCCCAAAAAAACAATTTTAACTTGCAAGGTAGTATAATGTGCTAGTTTGCATCGCATACTTGCTTATTAGGAAAGACTTACCTTATAACTAAGCCCCCCACCGCTGACAGGGCTTCCATCTTCACCCGGTCTTCTGGGTTCACGGGCTGCGGCAGTGTAAGTGGCCTAGCCGCGATGACGTCACTCACATGCGCACATAGCTCCTTCAGAGCGCATGCGCTGGTGCACATTTAGGAGACAGACATTTTACCTTCAGGTAAGCTTTATTACACAGGTCTGCAAAAAATTTTTTCTCGAGCTGTATTGGTTATTCCACGTGATCTTTATGGTTTTTTTGGTGCGCTGAATCCGAAAATGACCTCCATTTTGTCATAGGACATCACGTTTCCTGACAATTTAGGTAACTATGTTAAATAAGGCAATACCTCAAAATAAATGGAAATAGACTTATAAAATTTAAAGTTTTATTACAATTTTTTCATGAAAATCCTTTTTTGAACTGAAATGAGCTCACCTACACACTAAACTTGATTCTTCTTCCCTGTGAGGCTCCTCTTGGTGCATTTACGCTTTTGAGTAGCATCTGGAATGTCTCTCTGAAGCATCCAACAGTAGTCTGCCATCATTGTAATGCTCCATTTTCCCTGGTATCTCCTTTCCATCTCTTTAATGTCTTGGTGGAATCGTTCACCTTGTTCCTCACTCACAGCTCCCACCTTTTTCAGGAAAGTAGTCAAGGTGGGACTGCAGGAAATGCACTTTGAAACTCATCAGGCAACCTAAAGCTTGAAATACTTTCAGCATTCGTCCGACGATCTTTTTGTAGTGAGGATCTTTATTGCCTAAAAATTTCTGTACGACTTCTTTAAATGCAATCCACCCTTCTTTTTGAGGATCCGTCATGGTATTGACAAACTCTTGATCAACTATAAGCCTTCTAATGTCTGGTCCAACAAACACACCTTCCTTCAATTTTGCCTCCGACAGGCCTGGAAACTTGGTGACCAAGTATTTGAAGCATTCCCTGTCTCTTGGAAGTGATTTTACGAATTGCTTCATCAATCCCAATTTTATGTGGAGAGGTGGTAGAAGAACTTTATGGGAAGGTACCAAAGTTTCTCGGAGGACATTTTTTTTCACCGACTGTTAGCACCCTCGGCTGCCAACTCTTCTTGGTCCAGTGATTTTGTCAGTCTCGACTGTCCCATAGACACAGAAAACCAAGGTATTTGGTATCCCACCCACTGGATTCTTCAGGAAAGATCAACCCCTTCTACCATTAGAAGCACAAACTCAGGGCTGAGGCTTACACATACAGCATGCTGCTGAGTATCCCAGTAGTCAGACATGTCACTCGGAGCAGCACTTGTATTCACCCCCTTTGCGGGGGAGGGGCAGAGATTGTTTACCTGCAAATAACAACAAAAGGCCAGAAGAGAAACTAGGGAAATGAGGAAATAGAATTTTTTTCCCTAAAACTTGCTTAGCTTATGTATATGTTGCTGACCATCAGATTTACAGCGCTATATTTATATTTACATAACTCGAACAACCCCTTTAAGGTTTTTTTTGGAATTTTATATCTTCAGTGCACTTGTGTGAATTAATTAATAGTAATTTGGACTTTAAATTTGGTTAAAAACCCATAATATAAAAAAAATACCAAAAATGTGATAAATTTGAAGCCAATTTTGCATTTTGTGGCAAATCATGACTTCTAGGAGTTTTTTTTTCAATATTTTATTTGTTTTCAGCACACCAAAATACATGGAAATTAGATGAAAATAATCAAACAGCTTTTTAGTCGCAGACCTGTGTTATAAGCCTCCCTGTAGGTGAAAGTCAAAGAACGCACTTTACTACCACTAACAGAAATTACAAAACCTACCTGCTCCGTACGTTTACTGAAAAACGGACTACAGTGTTTCTGCAAAAATATACACAGGAAATATGTCAAGGAAACGTGGCCTCCACTTTTCATGAGTTGTCTATTGGTTGTTATATTAACCACTTGAGCTCCTGAGGATTTACCCCCCTTAATGACCAGGCCTCTTTTTGCTACCTGGTGCTGCACTAATTCAACTGATAATTGCGCGGTCATGCAATGCTGCACCCAAACGAAATTTACGTCCTTTTTTTCACACAAATAGAGCTTTCTTTCGGTGGTATTTGATCACCTGTGCGCTTTTTATTTTTCACGCTATAAACAAAAAAGACCAAAAATTTTGAAGAAATACGATATTTTTTACTTTCAGCTATAAAAAATATATAGTAAACTCAAAGTTACCGGTAGTTATAAATTTAGGCCAAAATGTATTCTGCTCCATGTTTTTGGTAAAAAAAATCCCACTAAGTGTATATTGATTGGTTTGTGTGAATGTTATAGCGTCTACAAACTATGGTATAGATTCTGCAATTTACGCAATTTTTTTGCTATACAGCGCTGTGCTAGTTTAACGAACAATTGCGCGGTCATGCAATATGGTACATAAATGAAATTTATGTCCTTTTTTTCACACCAATAGAGATTTTTTTTATGTGGTATTTGATCGCCTGTGCGTTTTTTATCTTTTGCGCTATAAAAAAAAAAGGCTGACAATTTGTTACATTAAGGCCCCTTTCAGATGGGGTGGAGCCGTCAGTGTGATCCGCCTGCTCAGTGGGGGATCTCTCTACTCAGCAGGCGGTTGACAGGTATCTGTCCAACACAAACACAGTCTGCTGATTAAAATGGGATGGTCAGATGGAAAGGGACCACCTGACCATTTCCACCCAATTGGCACCTGATCTGATCTGCTGGATGGATGAGGAACGGATCCCCATCTGTTTTTGGCTTACAGGATCAGATCGGATGCTGGTGGATGTCAGTGGACTATTGCCCGCTAACACCTGCTGGTCCATAGTAGTCTATGTAGAATGTCCGCCGCAGTCCCGCCATAAGTCACCGATTGCCGCCATTATTAGTATAAAAAAAAAATTAAAAATCCCAGTATCTTTCCCGCCATTTGTAAATGCTATGACTTTCACGTAAACCAATTTAATTTACAAGTATTGGGGTTTTTTTTTTTTTTTTTTTTAGCAAAGACATGTCGCAGAATGCATTTTGGCCGAAATTTATGATGAAATTTGATTTTTAAATTTTTTTTACTGGACATGTTTTATAGCAAAAAGTCCAAAATATTATTTTTTCTCAATTGTCAGCCTTTTTTTTGTTATTGCGCAAAAAATAAAAACCGCACAGGCGATCAAATACCACAGAAAGAAAGCTCTATTTGTATGAAAAAAAGGACATAAATTTAATTTATGTACCGTATTGCATGACCGCGCAATTGTCTGTTAAACTAGCACAGCGCTGTATAGCAAAAAAAATGGAGTAAATTGCAGTATCTATACCAGCAATGGGCAAACTACGGCCCGCGGGCCGTATACGGCCCGGCGGACCTTTTAATCCGGCCCGCAGAGCTAGGCTCCTGCTAGGCTCCTCTCACAGTCCGCCCTGAAGACCGGTGTAGCATGAAAATCTGTCTCCTATGAGGATCTGTCCCCCTCGACGTATCTGCGCATGTGCCGGAGATCGCCGATCGGCTGCTAATGCCTGAAACTGGCACATGCGCAGATACGTCGAGGGGGACAGATCCTCATAGGAGACAGATTTTCATGCTACACCGGAACGGCGCGGGAACACGGCGAGAGGAACGCGCGGAGCAAAGGTAAGTGAATTGACACAGGGGGGACTTGGGGACTTAATATGGGGGATGAACTACTATATGGGGGGTGAATTACTATATGGGGGGTGAATTACTATATGGGGGGTGAATTACTATATGGGGGGTGAATTACTATATGGGGGATGAATTACTATGCTTACTATGGATGACACATACACATCATTCATCTATTCTTGGTCCGGCCCCGGGTCCAATATATGAACCCATTGCGGCCCTCAAGTCAAAAAGTTTGCCCAGCCCTGATCTATACCATAGTTTGTAGACGCTATAACTTTCACACAAAGCAATCAATATACACTTATTGGGATTTTTTTTTACCAAAAACATGGAGCAGAATACATTTTGGCCTAAATTTATAACTAACTTTTTGAGTTTACTATATATATTTTTTTTCTATAGCCAAAAGTAAAAAATATATTGTTTTTATTTTTCACGCTAAAAAACAAAAAAAGACCAAAAATTTTTAATAAAAAGCGCACAGGTGATCAAATACCACCGAAAGAAAGCTCTATTTGTGTGAAAAAAAGGACGTAAATTTTGTTTGGGTGCGCAATTATCAGTTGAATTAGTGCAGCGCTGAGTAGCAAAAAGAGGCCTGGTCATTAAGGGGGGTAAATCCTCAGGAGGGCAAGTGGTTAAAAAAAAAAAAACCTGCATTTTCTTTCATTTCTGTTACACAGTTTTGCAAATAAGTAATTTTTCTTCATAAATTTGGGCCAAAATGTATACTGCTACATTACTTTGGTAAACATAATCCCAGTCGATGTGTGTTATTTGGCCTTTGTGGAAGTAAGGCTGCTTTCACATTTGAGGAGTTTTTCAAGCAATTTTTCGTTAGACATACATTCACATACACAGGGAAGCAGTTTTCTTGAGCTTTTCATGTGTTTATGTATGTTTTCACACTGAGGCATTGTGAGTGCGGTGTAAAAACTCCTACTTGCAGCATCTTTGGGGGCATGTTTGGGGAGTTTAAAAAAAAAAAAAAGAAAAAAAGCTACAAAAACGCCTCTTCCCATTAAACTCAATGGAAAAAAAACGCCTGAAAAGCCTCTGAGAATTGTTTTTGATGCAGTGTTTAAGTCACAGTGTGAAAGTCTACAAGCTATGGCACCAATCATTGAAAATTGATCACATCTGATCAAACCTGATGTACTGATGGACGATCTCATTTCTTGAGATCCTAACAACAAGCCAGGACAGTACAAATACCCCCCAAATTACCCCTTTTTGGAAAGTAGACATTCCAAGGTATTTAAGACTCATGGTGAGCTTTCTGAACCTGTAATTTTTTTTTTATTTATTTTTTTCCCCACAATTCTTTGGAAAAGTACTTTTTTTTTTTTTTTTTTTTTTTTTTTTTCTTCTTTTTCTCACACAATTGTTATATTAACAGGTTATTCCTCTAACACAGCATATGCATACTTGCAGCCTCACCCCAAAATACATTCTGATGATCCTCCTGAGTATGGGGATACCACATGTGCAAGACTTTTCCACAGCCTGGCCACATACAGAGGCCCAACATCCAAGGAGCACCTACAGGTGTCCAGGAAGCATACATTACACGTCTCATTTCCTGACTACCCATCACATTTTTTAAGGCCCTGGAGCACCAGGACAATGGAATTACCCACAACATGACCCCTTTTTGGAAGGAAAACACCCTAATGTATATTCTATGAGGCACAATGAGTCTTTTGAACATGTCATTTTTTTTCCACTAGTCTTCAGAAAACGTGGAAAGAAAATGAAAATGTTTTGTGTTTTTTGTTTTTTTTTTTTTAGTGTTTTTTTTTTTTTTGTTTTTTGTTTTTTTTACACCAAGTTGTCCATTTATAAGATATTTCTAACCCATAGTATGTACATACCCCAAAATACATTCTGCTATCTTCTGGGAGTGCTGGGCTGCCTGTACTCACCACTGTGCTACCGGTGGATGCTAGCTCCTCCTCAGATCTCCTGAACCCCTTTGTTTGGACTCTCTCCTCCTCAGAATCTGTTGCTGACCCACTGCTTTCAACTGGTTCATACTCAGAATCGGAGTCTGACAGAATTCCCCGCTTCTCCTGTCCGTCATACTCAGTATCTGGAAAGCCTCCTCCCTGGTGTATCATTTTGTTTAGACGTGTATGCTGTACTGCTGATATTGCTGATGTTGATTTTGATATTCACTGGTACAGATGTGGATTTTACACTAGTACTGCGTGACAGATATTGAGCACTGGTAAACTGACAGATGTGGATTTGACACTGGTAGGCCTTGACAGATGTTGATCAATGGTACAGAAGTAGATAAGCATTGGTACACTGACAGATGTGGATTTGACACTGGTAGGTCATGACAGATGTTGACCACTGGTACAGAAGTGGATGACCACTGGTACACCGTGACAGATGTGGATCAATGGTACAGATGTGCAATTTACATTGGTACATTGTGACATGTTGATCACTGGTACAGAAGTAATAAGCACTGGTACACTATGACAGATGTGGATCACTGGTACAGATGTGGAATTTACATTGGTACACTATGACAGATGTGGATCACTGGTACAGATGTGGAATTTACATTGGTACACCGTGACAGATGTGAATCACTGGTACAGACGTGGAATTTATGCTGGTACACCGTGACAGATGTGGATCACTGGTACAGATGTGGAATTTATGCTGGTACACCGTGACAGATGTGGATCAATGGTACAGATGTGCAATTTACATTGGTACATTGTGACATGTTGATCACTGGTACAGAAGTAATAAGCACTGGTACACTATGACAGATGTGAATCACTGGTACAGATGTGGAATTTACACTGGTACATTGTGACATATGTTGATCACTTGAATAGAAGTAGAGAAGCACTGGTACACTATGACAGATGTGGATCACTGGTACAGATGTGGAATTTATGCTGGTACACCGTGACAGATGTGGATCACTGGTACAGATGTGGAATTTATGCTGGTACACCGTGACAGATGTGGATCACTGGTACAGACGTGGAATTTATGCTGGTACTCTGTGACAGATGTGGATCACTGGTACAGATGTGGAATTTACATTGGTACACCGTGACAGATGTGGATCACTGGTACAGACGTGGAATTTATGCTGGTACACCGTGACAGATGTGGATCACTGGTACAGACGTGAAATTTACGCTGGTACTCTGTGACAGATGTGGATCATTGGTGCACTGACAGCTGCGTGGGGGACACTATGGCGTGATGTGTTTGTGAGTGTTTAACACAGATCGGCTCTGCTTCTCACTAGCCAGCTCTGTGTGAGGAGAGGCAAAGCCGGTCAACAGACTGGTGGCTTTGTTGACATCACATGATGGCTGTGATTGGACACACCTGTCATGTGATTAGAAGGGCCAATCAGAGAGCCCTTCTGCTGTGCAGCATTGCGCTGTGTCCAGGGGACACAGGAACACAGAGCGTGCAGCTGCATGGTCACGTTCTGAGGGAACGTCCACTTAGGATGGCGAAGATCCCACCTGGTGCGTTTTATGCGCAGTGGCCAGGTGGGAAGCGGTTAAAGAATTTTGACACACACTATAATCCCCACATTTTTTGTAAAATAGAAAATATGGTGTTGCACCAAGTAAACGGATACCAAACATCTCACGCATTAAAATTGCGCTTATGGAATGGTGCCACACTACAGTATTTAAAAATCTCCATAGGCAATGCTTTATAAGCCTTTACAGGTTACCAGTTTAGAGTTGCAGAGGAGGTCTGGTGCTGGAATTATTGCTCTGACATTTGCGGTGATACCTCACATGTGTGGTGCGATTTCTTACATATGAGACCAGTGCATGCGTTCACCTTTGCACATAAGCAAGAGGGGACGGGGGAACGTTTTTAAATTATTTGTTTTGTGCACTGTAACCGATGTTTTAATGCACTGTATGGCTTTGCTATGCAGAGCCACACAAATCGGTGTGCAGGAGCTGAGAGGAGAGAGATCTGTATTTTTTTTTTATACACAAGACTCTCCCCCGTTGGAGATACTTCGCGATCACCAGGTGCCAGTGAGTAATCCTTGGCCAGGACCCGGTGATTGACAGCTGAGGCTGCGAATGGTGGCACGGGTAGGGCACACACACCCCCTACAAAGAACTGCAAAATCACGTGTATACATACGTGATTTTGCGCACCCGTGCTGCCCTGTAGCAGTTTCTATTATAAGGTAGCGCTGGTGTCCTATGCTGTTTTGAACTGCTGCGTTTTTGCAAAGGGTCAGGGACTTTTGTTGAAAGCAGCTTTATTGCTACAACAGAGTTCAATGGAGAAGCTGCTGAAATGCATGGTAGTGCGTCTTTGCAGCGTTTTTTATTCTGCCCAGCAAAAAATAAATAAATAAATATTCCACTTTAACAAAAAAAAAACAAAAAAAAAGTGAACGAAATGCAAAAAAAAGTGTCAAAAATGCGTGTAGAAAAAAGCAAAACAACTGCAAAAAGTACTAGACAAAGCATCAAACGCAAAATGCATATATGGGAACCAAGCCTCGCGTTTACTAAAACAAAAGTTGGAGTGGAGGTCACGTTTCCTGTCCAGAGTGGAGCTCCGCTGAGCTGCCTTTTGGTTGTCTGACAATAAAGTGGAGCTCCACCCAAAAGGGGAAGTTCCGCTTTAAAGACTGGTCCCCATTAAGGATTGTCACCTTTGGGGGGGCGGGTACCCAAATTTGACAGGTACCCTCTCCCACTTCCTGTCCAATCGCCTAGGCGATCAGAAGCGGAAGGTGTCCTCCCTCCCTGTAGTCTTTTGGAATACGTGACAGGTCCCAGAAGACTACAGGACCATTCATGATGTGCAGTGGGCACCTGGCTGTGAAGCCGCAAGCTGTCACAGCCGGGTGCTCACACTGAAGATGCCGGCGCCAGGGAGAGAAGACGGCCGGTGAAACGGGCTACAGGGGACACGCTGCAGGACCGAGAGACGGGTGTGTTTTTTTTTTTAAAGTCAGCAGCTACAGTTTTTGTAGATGCTGACTTTTTTATTTTTTGACAGTGGCAGTGGAACTCCGCTTTAAAGTTCTTTAAATGGGGCGGCACAGTGGCTAAATGGTTAGCACTTCCGCCTGGCAGTACTCGAGTTGTTGGTTCAAATCCCAACCACGGCTTCACCTGCCTTGCGCCTGCATGCTCTCCCCATGACTGTGGTGGGTTTCCTCCCTCCAAAGACATGCTGGTAGGTGAATTGGATCCTGTCTAAATTGGCCCTAGTATGTGCATGTATGAATGTGAGTTAGGGGCCTTAGATTGTACGCCCCTTGAGGGTTAGGGGCCTTAGACTGTACGCCCCTTGAGGGTTAGGGGCCTTAGACTGTACGCCCCTTGAGGGTTAGGGGCCTTAGACTGTACGCCCCTTGAGGGTTAGGGGCCTTAGACTGTACGCCCCTTGAGGGTTAGGGGCCTTAGACTGTACGCCCCTTGAGGGTTAGGGGCCTTAGACTGTACGCCCCTTGAGGGTTAGGGGCCTTAGACTGTACGCCCCTTGAGGGTTAGGGGCCTTAGACTGTACGCCCCTTGAGGGTTAGGGGCCTTAGACTGTACGCCCCTTGAGGGTTAGGGGCCTTAGATTGTACGCCCCTTGAGGGTTAGGGACCTTAGATTGTACGCCCCTTGAGGGTTAGGGACTGATGGGAATGTACAATATATATGTAAAGCACTGCGTAAATTGACGGCGCTATATAAGTATCTGCAATAAATAAATTACATTTAAAAAAGATGGGAGTGGAGCTCCACTCTGCAGGCTTTGTTATAATAAAGTTCACAAAAAACAAAAAGGGGGTGGCAGTTAGTCACATGATGCCCTCCGTAGTCTATACTTCCTCATCTGTCATTGAGAGGCCGTTATCTGCGGTGCAGCCCCCTAGGCCGGGTTGGTGTAAAACAAGCCCATACCGCCTCCGCATGCAGACATGTTCTCCTCAGCACTAGCTGGTAAGACTCGAAGCTTCTGAAGGATGTATTTGTGATAATCCTCCTATTACACCGGTGTAGCGGCACATGCACAGTTGCTTCAGGGGATACATATCTTCATGGTATTACCCATCTTGCCGCTACACGTTCCTGTCTCTGGCTCCGTCTGCACGTTCACACATCACGCCCCATTGAGAATGAGCTTGGTGGAGCTCTGAAGTCCTAAAGGGCTAGTTCGCCTCTCTGGTAGATGTTGCAGTACAGGGAGGGGTTTCCGCCCGATGTGGAGAGAGTGCCACCATGCCTCAGTCTCTGAGAACCATGTCTGTGGCTGCCAGTCCTGCAATGCCTCATGGGACTTGTAGTTCAGGCCTGCTGTCTTCTGGAAGGCGAGGTTCACACCCGTGCTTCTTAATGCGTTTTCTGATGCAGTTTTATGCTTCATGCATTTGTTTTTTTGTTTTTGTTTTTTTTTAATAGGAGGAGGCTGTTAAACACAAGACCATACCAAAACCACACCTACCTGGGTTTTTATGCATCCCCATTGTAGCCTACAGGCCCAAAATCACACTTTCCTGCACCTTTTCTGAAGACGCACTGCAGGAAAACGCATAGACGTGAACGGGCCCCATAGAAAACAATGTATCCCACATACAAATTCTACAAATGGCTCAAGCCTAAGAAGCAAAGTGTCATTGTGAGCGCTCAGGGTCGCCCTGTCTATGGACTGGGACAGACCGACGCGGAGCGCAACCCCGCCATTGCAGGCGCAAGCGTGGAGTCGTATCGTTATCCGCACAGGTGCTCAGTGCCTTCTCCCTCCCCTTGTCATAGCAGGGCTGAACCCAGCGTGCAGTCAGTGCACAACCATCATTTTGCAGCACTGCAGAAAGGCGAACCAACCCTTTAGGAAAGATTACTTGTACTATGATTAGCATTGGTCTGTGTATGTGATCATTTATTAGACATGTGAACCATACGAGGTGGTGTCAAAAGGTTTCAAGACTAGTTTCGTAACACGCCGACAGACAGCAGCACAATGTCACAGGGAGCACCAACCTTCATAAGTCAGTGTGCCAAAAGACATCATCCTGTGTAACTGGTGCTCTTCTGACCACGTGCGTCACCACGTCTGCTATTTCATCATGGACAGCAAGTTGGGACAAAGAGCAACCGTGAAATTCTACGTGAACCCCGATGTTGTGGATTGTTCTCCAATGATCATGATGCACAAGTTGTCGAATGGTTTTGACATTTTCAGAGGTTGAGCTAGTTGTAGGTCTTCTGGATTTCTTGTCATCTTCCAGTGATGTTCTTCCGCTCTTGAAAAACACCTCGAACGACTCAGTGCAGCATCGCCGTAAATTTGCCGAATCATGTCAAACGTCTCTGTGGCAGATTTGCTCGGTTTCACGCAGAATTTCACATTTTCTTTGTTCTAACTTGCTGTCCATGATGAAATGGCAGACCTGCTAACGTGATCAGAATAGCACCAGTTACACAGCTCTTGATGCACACAGGACAATGTCTTTTGGCACACTGACTTATGAAGGTCGGTGCTCCCTGTGACTGTGCATGCAGCCTTGTGCTGCCCTCTGTTGGCGTGTTACAAAACTAGTCGCGAAACATTTTGATAGTATACTCTGGTGTATCATAAGAGATGCTATGTACAGTATGGTGGTTGTGCGCATGTAGTGTATACCACAGTGCAGGTGTCTTGAGCATGTAATGTACAACACAGAATATGGACCGTGAGCCTGTAATGTACAGCATAGATTATGGACCGTGAGCCTGTAATGTACAGCATAGATTATGGACCGTGAACCTGTAATGTACAGCACAGATTATGGACCGTGAACCTGTAATGTACAGCACAGATTATGGACCGTGAACCTGTAATGTACAGCACAGATTATGGACCGTAAGCCTGTAATGTACAGCACAGATTATGGACCGTGAACCTGTAATGTACAGCACAGATTATGGACCGTGAACCTGTAATGTACAGCATAGATTATGGACCGTGAACCTGTAATGTACAGCATAGATTATGGACCGTGAACATGTAATGTACAGCACAGTGTCTGGATTGGTCTGTAGTATGCCATGTATAGTTGAATATGGAGTGTGCTGGTCCTCAGTGTGTAAAGTAGAGCACAGTCCCTGGTGTAGTCTTGAGCCTGTAGCTTACAGTGCAGTATGTGGTGCTCTTCAGCAAGTTATTTGCTGTAGCTTACAGGCTCAGGATCCCTATATTGCAAAGTATATGGCATATGGTGGTCCTCAGTATATAACGGACAGCACAGTGCCTGGAGTGGCGTGCAGTATGCCAAGTTGCCACCTTCTCTTATGGCAGTAACTTTCTCAGAACTGCCACAGTCCTTTTGCTGTGCTATACCTTGCATATTCTAGACCACCACACAGTGGCTTCGCTATGTGGGTGCGGACCGCACCCGGGTGACATCCACCAGAGGGGTGACAACTTGAAGTGAGAGGCTGCATAAACCAGGCCAGAGCAGCGGTATACATGGCACAGGGGCCCCCCAGAGTACGGGGCCCACACTCTCCGCTCCTGGGTGCTGTATGTATGGAGGAGGTGTGGCAGTACGGCACTGCATGGGACCAACTCCACCAAACTTTCCAACTCCTCCGCTCTACTAGAGTCTCCCCAAATGCGCTCTGATTGGCTGCAAGCGCGTCCTATGCGAGGCAGCCTCTCCCCTACACCCTGGACATGCCTTCCTCTTGTTGGTTTGTGTGGCGTAGGCAGTAGCCACACCTTTTGTACACCCGTCAGCCAATTGCAGTGAGGAAACAAGTTAGAATAAAACTTTTCGGTGTTCCAAAACAGCAAAGGAAAGTCTGGCAGGATCAATGGAAGGGCTACTAATCTGTCAAGTATAAAGGGCCACAGACATGTCAGTTATTGAGGTCTAATCTTGATAGTCTTAACCCCTTGCCTACCGGGCACTTTCACCCCCCTTCTGCCCATGCCAGTTTTCAGCTTTTAGCGCTGTTGCACTTTGACCATTGTGCGGTCATGCAACACTCTACCCAAACAAAATTTTTATTAATTTTTGAGACATATAGAGCTTTCTTTTGTTGGTGTTTAATCACCTCTGGGGTTTTATATTATTTGCTAAACAAATGAAAAAATGTTGAGGAAAAATTTTCTTAAGCTGGCCATTGTAATTTCTGAACGTTAACCACATATGCTGGCCAAAAATTCTTTGACTGAGAAGTTTTCCTTCCTGTCCCTTTGAATTTTCCCGTCACTGCGGTTGAAAACAAACATCAATTTGACCCCACTAACGATTAGAAAATCAAATGAATATTCTTGAAACTAAACTTCTCGAGTGAAAATGTATACATGTATGGCCAGCTTTAGTTTCTGTTCTACTGTTTTGTAAATAAGTGACTTTCTCCTTCACTGATGTGCACTGATGAGGCTATACCGATATGCGGCACTGATAGCTCGCACTGGTGGGCATGACTATCCAGCACTGGTGGGCACTGATGAGGCTGTACCGATATGCGGCACTGATAGCTGCACTGGTGGGCACAACTATCCAGCACTGGTGGGCACTGATGAGGCTGTACCCATATGGTTCTCTGATAGCCAGCACTGATGAGGCTGTACCGATATTCTGCACTGGTGGGCATTGATGAGGCTGTACCCATATGGGGCTCTGATAGCCAGCACTGGTGGGCACAATTATCCAGCACTGGTGGACACCGATGAGGCTGCGGCACTGGTGGGCACCATTATCAGGCACTGGTGGGCATTGATGAGGCTGTACCCATGTGGGGCTCTGATAGCCTCTGATAGCCTACCCATGATGGGGCTACACTGATCATCAGGGCACGGACTATCAGTGTAGATGTCCCCTCTGAGGAGTGCCGCTTACTGGCTCTCCTCTCATCACGCTGTCAACACGAGGAGAGGAGAGCCGGTAACCAGCATTTCCAGTTTACACTGTGATTGATCACAAAGTACAGTGATCACAGAGCGCGCCCCGAGGGGCGTGGTTCTGGTTGGACATCTATGGCTGTCCTCCCAGAACTTCGTAGCTCACCGTGCTGTAGCCGTCTTTTTGTCTATAGCACGGTCGGGAACTGGTTAAAATCAAATGTACACAAATTATTATTATTTTATGCGGTTTATTACAAATCTATTACATTGTGTACACACACCTTCATTCACAACAACCTCGGATAACCAGCTAGGAATAACAATAATAGTTTTTTTTTTTTTTTTTTTTGTGAACAAAGGTGTATATGTATGTACAATAGAATGGATCTGTATGGTAATGTGTTTGTCGTTTCCTTGTATTGTGTATGAAATCCAGCATTTCTCCGTATGCATTGGTATTTGTATGTTCTACTTATCAAGTCTGCAGCAGCAGGACAGAGCACTGTGGCAGGGGTGACTCTGCACTGTGTATACATCCTCAGGACCACCACGCTCTATACTCTGCACACATCCTCAGGACCACCACGCTCTATACTCTGCACACATCCTCAGGACCACCACGCTCTGTACTCTGCACACATCCTCAGGACCACCACGCTCTATACTCTGCACACATCCTCAGGACCACCACGCTCTGTACTCTGCACACATCCTCAGGACCACCACGCTCTGTACTCTGCACACATCCTCAGGACCACCACGCTCTGTACTCTGCACACATCCTCAGGACCACCACGCTCTGTACTCTGCACACATCCTCAGGACCACCACGCTCTGTACTCTGCACACATCCTCAGGATCACCACGCTCTGTACTCTGCACTGTGTATACATGCACAGGAATACTACCACACTTTATACACTATGCTGTAATTTACACATCACATGCTCCCCCACTTTGTATGCTGCACTTGTGTATTACAAGCTTTAGACTACCACTCGGTACTGAAGACTGCATAATCCAGGCCTCTCCAGAACCTGTTCTGTACATTACTTGCTGAGGACCACTGCACTATACAGTACTATCCATGCTGAGGGCCACCATGCTGTACATTGCATTTTTTCACACAACTTCAAACACATTACATTACATGCTGAGGCCTGCTGTACTGTTCATGGCATGGATCACACCACTTCAGACACCATGCTGTAGGTTACATGTTGACTGCATCGCATCTGCAGAGTACTTTACGTGCTGAGACCCAACATGCTGTATATTGCATATTCCATACCACTTCGAACACTGTGCTGTATGTTACATGATGAGGTCCGCCACATGTCATATGCTGCACTGTAGGTTACAGGTTCAGGATCACTACATTGCAGATTACATTACATGCTGAGGACCACCATACTGTACATGGTGTATGCCACACCACCCCAGACACTGTGCTGTGCGCTACATGCTGAGGACCACCACACGCCACATACTTCGCTGTAGGTTACAGGCTAAAGACCACCACACTGCAGAGTTCATTATATGCTGAGGACCACCAATACTGTACATGGCATATGCCATAACACACCAGGGACTCTGCTGTACATAACATGCATGTTGAGAACCAGCACACTCCATATTCTACTGTATTTGATGAATTTGTCACAGCAAAGCTGAATAACAAAGAAATACTTGACATCACATACATCAGTCGTGACAATGAAAAACTGGTGGGGTTGTCATGAATTTAGCACAAGACTTCTCCCCACCAGGAATGTATCACAAATGTCTTATTGAATTGCTCCCATAGTATGTGTTCTGTACAAATCTTCCTGCCTGCTCACATTTCTTCCTTTCAGAAGTAAACTTCTGCTTTAAGTAAGCTTGACATGTTTTGCATCAAATATCACCTTTTAGTATATATCATCATCATTTTTTTTCTCTCTCTCTCCTCTCTCTCAGTTCTGCTGTCGGTCACTGCTTTCCATGCCTCCACCCTAGAGGTCAAGAAAAACCCATGGATCGATCTGATTCTTTGTGTATCGAGGTCCAAGATTGTTTACTGTCAGTTTGATCATGGTTCAGAATGTCTACTGGAAGTGGACAGAAACCGCTGGAACATTGCTGAGGAGCAAAGGAACAGGTCCATAATCAACAAATTTGGTGAAAATGAGTGTGCGACCATCAGAAACCTGCAGGAGAAGGACACTGGGCGCTACAGCTTGCGTATCGCCAAAAGCGATGGGATACATACGTTAAGAGAGTCATTTTCACTGAGTAAGTTAACTTGTAGATCTTTTCCATCATGTGATCTTATATGTAATCTGGGGTGCAGTAAAAATGAACAAAAGGTTTGTTTTTTTTTTTTAATCAAAGTTGAACTTCAGGCAGATCTAGAAGATGTAAATTATTGCCACTCTATATTCATTAAAACCTATCTCCAGGTATACTTTCACTTTAACTACTTCCGGACCACCCACCAGCAATATACTGCATATGAGCAGCCCATACAGGCACAGCCACATACTGGTACGTCACTGCGTGCTTTCTTCTGGCGACACCCACTGTGGTTGGAACGCTCGTTCCTCTGTGGTTGGAACGCTCGTTCCTCTGTGGTTGGAACGCTCGTTCCTCTGTGGTTGGAACGCTCGTTCCTCTGTGGTTGGAACGCTCGTTCCTCTGTGGTTGGAACGCTGGTTCCTCTGTGGTTGGAACGCTGGTTCCTCTGTGGTTGGAACGCTGGTTCCTCTGTGGTTGGAACGCTGGTTCCTCTGTGGTTGGAACGCTGGTTCCTCTGTGGTTGGAACGCTGGTTCCTCTGTGGTTGGAACGCTGGTTCCTCTGTGGTTGGAACGCTGGTTCCTCTGTGGTTGGAACGCTGGTTCCTCTGTGGTTGGAACGCTGGTTCCTCTGTGGTTGGAACGCTGGTTCCTCTGTGGTTGGAACGCTGGTTCCTCTGTGGTTGGAACGCTGGTTCCTCTGTGGTTGGAACGCTGGTTCCTCTGTGGTTGGAACGCTGGTTCCTCTGTGGTTGGAACGCTGGTTCCTCTGTGGTTGGAACTATTTCCGTCTCATATCTTGTACCTCAGCCACAGCGTGAATGAACTGCACTCCTGTGATCCATAGGAGAAGTAATACAAAACAACAAGCTTTGGCCATGCTTCTCTTAAAATCACCTTAACCCCCCCCCCCGGTCACATCAAGCCTGACTTTGAAATCATGCAACTTACAATGAAGTCGCATGCTTTCAATGTCGGGGGGACATGCTGATTTCAGGTGTGATTTGCAAGACATCTGATACAGATGTTTATGTAAATTGCACCAAAAGTAGCACATGTACTACTTATGAAATCAGTGCGGCTCCGACCAAGTCGGAACTACGCTGATATGACCGCTGTAATTGCGGACAATAGAGTGCGACTTGGCATGCATGGCATGCAAATCACATGCCAATTCGCATCCAGTGTGACCGGGGTGTTAGCTGACTAATATCAAAGGAGATTCTCCAAACCTACCTGAAATGAGGTCTCCGTACTGTGGTAGCTAGGATAAAATATACTACTGTGCACATGTGACTCTTATATCCGATTGTGGTGCAGTAAGAGTGAGTTATTGAGCATCAGCTACAGGCACTATATGGGGCCGACTATCCCCACAGAGGGGAAGATTTACTAAAACTGGTGCAGCTGTGCATGGGAGCCAATCAGCTTCTAACGTAGGTTGTTTAATTAAGCTTTGACAATAAAACCTGGAATCTGATTGGTTTCTATGCAGACCTGCACCAGATTTTGCACTCTCCAGTTTTAGTAAATAACCGCCACAGTCTTTCCCCATTCC
The DNA here is from genome assembly GCA_951230385.1 of Staurois parvus. Taxonomy (NCBI): domain Eukaryota; kingdom Metazoa; phylum Chordata; class Amphibia; order Anura; family Ranidae; genus Staurois; species Staurois parvus. Next base: position 30,631 of record CATNWA010017584.1, on the reverse strand, counting down.
CACCACTCAAAAAATAAAATGGCAGTTCCCTGGAAAAGTAAAGTTCTTATACTTTCCTCTCTGGCAGCTCATGTCTCCTATCTTCACTCTGCTGAAACACTACAACCTCCATCAAAATGGAATCACCATTTATTGCTTCTGGGGTTGACTGATTCCTTGTATACCACTGCACTCAGTGGTTCCATCTGCTCAGCCCTACATTGGCACGGTGTCCCCGCCCGCCCCCTGCACGGTGTCCCGCCCGCCCCCTGCACGGTGTCCCGCCCGCCCCCTGCACGGTGTCCCGCCCGCCCCCTGCACGGTGTCCCGCCCGCCCCCTGCACGGTGTCCCGCCCGCCCCCTGCACGGTGTCCCGCCCGCCCCCTGCACGGTGTCCCGCCCCGCCCCCCCCTGCACGGTGTCCCGCCCGCCCCCTGCACGGTGTCCCGCCCCTGGTGGATGGAACCACAGTGAACAGTAAGGGGATTCTGGTATCTGACAAAAATGTTGAATGTTAAAGATTCTGAGGCTGTGGCTCCGCAGACAAGGGAAGGTAGGAGACACTTGCCACTGAAGCGGTAAGTATAATAAATATTCTTCTGCTGGGAACTTATTTGGGGAATTTTGAAGATGACCATGTATAAAAGTACATCTCCGAAGATCTGTGGTATCTCCAAAGTCTAATCTTTCTCTCCTTCTCCTAGCTGGAAGTGTCCTTGATGACCTCCTCAATGTCAGTAATTTCAACATGAACATGGCCAGGATTCCTGAAGGTCTGCCGGTCCCAGTCTATTGGAGAAGAAATGCTATTGAGTTGCCAAAAGCGCTGCAGTTGACTGCTGGGAATGGCACACCACCAGCTGATTTCAGTTTAGCCTTGGTGATCACAGTTCAGGATCCTGCCAATGAGAAGCCTATGGATGTCACCACACCAACAGGTCAGAGATCTGCTGAAACAAAACCTAATGTTCTCTACGCTTTCTACCTGTAGGCCAATTAAAGTGTCAGCAAAAATAATTTTACATCATGCTGCAAAAAAAGTGTGATTTCCAAATGTCTTACTTTTATTACTTTATAAACTAGCCCCAGTGCCAGTCCAAACTCCCCCCCCCCCCCCCCCCCCCCCCCCGTTGTGCCCAGCATGAGAGCAGCAATCTCTTAGATTTATACAATTCTTGCAAGGACAGAGATCCTTTCCTATTGATGTGGAAGGGTCATAATATCATAAGACCCCTATGGGCAACACCGATTCGTCTACACCTCTTCCTTTGTTGCATGTATTGAATCCCTTTTAAAAGAGAACATAAACTTAAATAAGTAAAACTATGGCGTCACATTAAAACAAATATGCTGCAGTGAATAATTATACATTGGGTATAGAAAAGGATCACCCCCATTTAAAATAGTCACATTTTGTTGCTTTGCAGCTTGAAATGAAGACAGACATAGTGTTTCTGCACTTATAGTGTTCACTTGCAAAATCCCGAGAATATTTGAGTAGCCTGCCAGTGAAGTCCACCCAGTGCAGCTTCCTGTGATGGTGTGGCAATGCTGCTGCACTGCTCCTCAGTACAGAGCAGAGTTGCCACTCCCATGTAGGCTGTGTTTGATTGCACTACAGTGGGCTGAGATGATGTTGCAGGCAGTGTGGCTTTCAGTATTGTCACTGCACTAAAAATCTGCACTTGGATACACCAATCCCTGCTGACTGGGCTCACAGCACTGACTCTTGCTGAAACTGTGAGCCACAGTGTCTGGGAGGGGGAGTGTCTGAGACACAAAGGGTTAACTCGGGGGGGGTAAAGGAAGGTTGTGTGGTTTGTTTTTGTTTATTTATTAGGCTCCTACATCATCATTAACCACCTCCTGTCAGGCCATTGTATATAAATGGCCGGACGTTGGCAGTGCAGGGGCGGGTGGCTGTTTATAAAAGGCCTCCCCACCCCCTGCCTGTGCGCGCTCCCTGGGAGCGCGCAGCACCGTGATCCGGTGCCCGCTGTGTCCTCCGGACACAATGGAACACCGTTCATCGGATGGGACCTGTGTGTGAGGTGCCAATCGGTGATCACATGCAGAGTAGTAAGCAAGATGTCACTTCTCGCATCATTTCTTACTACGTGTGAAATCTGTGAATGATCACAGAGATCACATGGTACAAGGCTATTCACACCAGCCTTGTACCATGTGACAAGCTGTGACCAATCGCAGCCCTCACAGTAGTTCTAAATGGCTGCAAGAATGCAGCAAGAGAGGAGGAGAAATGATTGCTTTTACAGCCTTTATGGGTGTAAAAGCAATCGGTGTAAAAAAAAAAAAAAAAAAAAATCTTCATCACCCTCCACAAGTAGTACAGTGTCACCATGGTGACACTGTACTGCTAGGGCGACAGTACATAAAAAAAAAATTAAATAAAATAAATAAAAAATAATGTAAAAAAAAAAGTTTAAAAATTATAATTTTTGGTTATAAACTAATTTGGGTTGTTTTTTTTTTGTTTTTTTTTTTTTAACTAAAAAGTTAACGGAATAAATTTTGGACAAGATTTATGATGAAATATTATTTATTTTCAAAATTGTATAAGAAAAACACTTTTTTTTCAAAATTTTTGGACATTTTCATTTACATAGCAAAAAAACTAAAAATCCCAGTGGTGAATAAATACCACCAAAATAAAGTTTTATCTGTCTCAAAAAAATGCTAAAAAATTCATATGGGTACAGTGTTGCAGGACTGCAACTGTCATTCAAAGTGTGATAGCGCTGAAAATTGGACTGGACAGGAAGGCGGTGAAAGTGTTCGGACTTGAAGGGGTTAAGGACTCTCTTCATACAAGCGTTTATCCGCATACACTGGATTCCAGTGGCAAGAATCGGTGGATCTGACTGTCTAGGCGTGGACATCTGTCCCTAGTGCAGGTAACAGCTTGGTGGGCAGTTACATGGAACAGACATCTTCTGCCAAGCTGGTCCATACTTTGGGTGGCTGCCACTATGCGCATGCACATGTCATTCCAACCACAAGAACCCGCTGATTCTGAATCTAGTGTATGCGGCTAAACGCCCTTGTGAAGGAGGCCTTATGGTTGTGATCTTACGTAACACAATCCTAGTAATTATGTGAAGTGCATTTGCTGCAACTTACTTATATTATGCTTTCAGCTTCTAACAAGTCTGTTTATTTTTTTTTGGTGCTCTTCAATTTCTGCACAGCAGTCTAAATGGTATGATTTTATGTAGTAGTTGTAATGTGTGTGCATTTATAGTAGCATGAACCTGTGCACAGTTAAAGCTGAACTCCAGGTAAACCACTAAATACTCAGAGGAAATACAGGTTCATTTACCTGGCAAAGGATGTGTAATTATGTCCATCCAGTTCTGAGATATAATCAGCTCTGCTACGCAGCACAGCCCTGTCTGACCGAAGAGGAAAATCAATTTTTCTTTGATGCAGTTCAGTAACACTTACAGATCTTGTCCTTCCCCCAGGTTGTGACTGAACAATAAATCGGGATTGATGAACTCATCTCTGTCTGCTCTTTCACCTTATTGGCATATCCGTTGTTGGTGCATGAGCACTGCAGCATAACTGGCTGCTTTACCCTGACACCGAGCTCTGCTGTGTAGGGACAGCAAGCATTGGATGTTGACTCACAATTGGATATTTATACAGCTTGCAAAATACATTTAGGGCTCGTTCACACAGGTGGCCAGGGGAGAGTAAAAACAGGTGGCTAAGCCATGGTTTTGCCGCACACCTAAAAAAAAAAGGGCTGTATACATGTTACGGTCATGATACTTTGCGGCAAAAATGAAATTGTTTTGACATGATCAGTGGGCAGCAGTGCCACCAAATGTGAGCCATTCAAGTCAATGGGGCTGCAATGCATGCAGTTGTGGCGTGATGGTTTGGCATTTTAAGGGTTTCAACAGGTGGTAAGAAGGTGACATATTGTCTCCCAAGCCGCCTGTCAGCCATCCTCATCTCTTTTTAGAGCTGCAGCTACATGTCTGAACGATGCCTTATTCTAAATATATTAATGAACATACACATAGTAACATATATATTATATTAATGAACATACACATGGTAACATATATATATATATATATATTAATGAACATACACATAGTAACATATATATATATATATATTAATGAACATACACATAGTAACATATATATATATATATATTAATGAACATACACATAGTAACATATATATATATATATATATATTAATGAACATACACATAGTAACATATATATATATATATATTAATGAACATACACATAGTAACATATATATATATATATATATATATATATTAATGAACCTACACATAGTAACATATATATTATACTAATGAACCTACACATAGTAACATATATATTATATTAATGAACAACATACACATAGTAACATATATATTATACTAATGAACATACACATAGTAACATATATATATATATATATATATATATATATATATATATATATATATATATATATATATATTAATGAACATACACATAGTAACATATATATTATACTAATGAGCACAGAGCTGAATTAATTTGTGTCCCTTTTTTTTTTTTTTACAATTATATCTGGAACCTGGAGTTCATCTTTGACTATGGTGGTGACCTGTAGTGATCATTGTCTGGTGTTTGCAGAGCTCCTATTGTAGTGTTTCTACATCAGTACACTATTCCTTTGTTTCTGGATCACCTATTTAGTATATTATCACCTATTTATCCATCCTTTTTTATTTCTTTTTGTCGCCTTCCAGTATGTGAAAGGTTGAATATTCACAATTCCTCTGAGCAGACTATTGTTTTCCATAGTATGTGTGGTCACTTTACACAGAACTGGCATTACTCCTGAAAAGCAGGCGCGCTCCGTTCCTTCGCATTGGCCGTTGAGTTTGGCCATTAGGGGATGTTGGTATGGTGCCGCTCACTCTGACAGCCGGGAGACATCGGTCAAGGTTTGCATGCATTAGAGCCCAGATTGTGGTCTCTTGGGGCACTCTGCGGGTAGCTGTAGCTGCCGGCTTTTCATGTGCGGTGCCAGATTGGATTCATTGAACAGAAGTTCACTTTAACTTTATTATTCACTCTACCTAACAGCCGACTCTAACACTTGTCATATTAATTGTGTTTTATAGGAATGACTATTTCCCCAGGAAATGCTGAGATTCCTACTAAAGCAATCCTCATTGCATTTGCGGTGATGTTTGTGGTAATTTTTATCACCATTGTTTACATATTCACCAGGTATGCAAAAAGTGACTACATTTTGCTGTACTTCTGTCATCTGTTCCATGCTAAAGTGGTTGTAAACTCTTCCATATACCGGGACCGGGACTGGCCTCAGGTGATGCACAGAGATGAAACAAATCCTCCTACATATGTTGTACCTGATTATCTGCAGAGGTCTCTTCTCTGAATCAATTCAAAGTCCAGAATTTATGTAAAGCTTGTCTGAAAGTGCAGAAAAAAGGGAGCTGAAATTACACACTGGACAGCTCAATGAAGACAGCTCTGAGAGTTGATTGGAGGGAAGGGACACACCCCTTCACAGAGCTCACAGGAACAGAGCTGAGGCTGTCAATCTGCTGGAGGTCCCTCCCCTGTCACCATTTTTCTCTTGGTGTCAGGAAAACTTGTTAGAAGGGATTCATGCTGATATCAGAGGAACGAAGCAGCAGACAGAAATGATACTTAGTGCTGTTAAACGCTGTGGCTGCTGAGCGGGTCGGCCTTAACGCCAAGCGGCCAAATATATGCGGCCTGTTAAAACAACTTACCGCACTGAGAGCACACTCCCAGTATGGTTGCCAACGTGGATCAGTAAGCTCCCGATGCAAGCTTGTGAACAGGAGCTTTCCAATCATGTGACTGCCAATCACAGCATCACATGACCCGAATGCCCGTCTCCCAGCTTTCAGAACTCTTAAAGGGCCAGGAGGCAGTCAGTGCAAAGGGATATGCTTTGTTCATATTTTATGTCTGAGGTTTACAACCACTTTAAATCAACAATATACAACTTATATTGTTTCCAACGGTATTTTTTTTTCTCTCCCTGTACAGTGTAAGCTTTTTTTTTTTTTTTTCTAATATTGTAAAGTTAACCTGTGTCTTTGCAAAAGAAAAACAAGTCCTCTTAAGTCTAGGTTCACACCTAAGCGTTTTTTCCTTTGTGTTTTGCAGAAACGCAGAGCAGTCCATTTAACATGATTTCTTATGGGACAGGTTCACATCTCCGCGTTTTTACCCGGTGCGTTTTTTTGGAAAGGTTCAGGGACTTTTTTTTTTTTTTTTTTTTAACCCAAAAAATTTCATTTTTGGTTCTATAGACTTTAATGGAGATGCTGCAGAAAAGCATGTAGTACATTTTGATGCGTTTTTGCATTTATTCTGCTTAGCAACAAGTTAAAAAAAAACTTCTCCAAAACGCATCAAAAATACATCAAAATTACATGTGCAACAATGCAAAACACACTGCAGAAACGCATGAAACACAAACTGCATAGGTGTGAGGAGAGGAATGCTGATAACCGGCATTAGCTTGTTTACAAGCAATCAGCTGTGATTGGACACAGCTGATCACATGACAGAGACGACGTCATTGGCTCTTTCCACTGATCGGTGATCTGATCCAGAACGAGAGAACTGCTGCCCATCTGTCATCTCCTTTATATGGTGGGCGGGAGGCGGTTGAACTGTTTTTTTTTTTTTTTTTTTGTGACAGGTTCTCTTTAATTAGATATATGAGGTTTAAAAGACCCTGAATGTCTCCCCTGTGCTCCACTGAATTTAATTCAGTGCAGATCAGGGCCTTCATGGCCAGAGAAACTGACGGGGACCCAGAAGTGACGTTTTACATGTTGCTTTAGGGACAGCAACAAGAAGAGGAGAGCAGACGTGTGTCCACTCAGCTTCCTCCCCCCCCCCACCTGACATCCGCTATGCTGATCCCAAGCCTATAGATAGGCAAGCACAGAACGGAGAGGATGGGGGTCTGGACGTACGTTACGGGGGCTGTGGAAGTAATCGGGTGGCTGCACAGCCACTAGAGTGCTTCCAACTGACAGGCAGGAGTTGGCTTGTCAGATATATACGTGTGTAAACCACCCCCCCCCCCTTCCTGTTTGATGTATGGACTTGGCAGCAAAAGGGTTAAAAGTAGAAAAATCTCAAGGCACCCCAGACTAAATGTGAAAAACATAAAGATTACCATCAATGGCAAACCTGAGCCTGGGACGATGCACAAAACTGATTTTGATGAAATTAAGTTCACATCAGAGCCCCTCTTTGCCTTTGTCAGACGCACCCCTTCCTCCATTATGTCACAGGCCCCCAGTACACGATTCCCTCCATTGCCATAGAGACACCCCCCCATCACATCAGAGTCCCCCAATTGCAGAATCCTTCAGTCCCCCCCAATCATACAGTCCCCTCTTCACATCAGAGCCCTACCTTTTGGCTCCAAGAGCGTGTCAGATGGTGTAGGAGGTCTGGAGGAGGCAGACTTTTCCTAAATTCCGGAGACAGCCCTGCGTGCCGCTTGACCTTGATCAGCATCATGTGTCACCTTGGTGTGGGTGAGTCTGCCACAATGATCATAGCAACAACATGCATCCTGACCCTAGAGCATCATTGGCTGGTGTGGTGCTGGCACCATGGCAGCTCATGACGCTGATCCAGGGTCCCATGCTTGAGGCACCCTGGTTGAGAAGCACCGCTCTAAATGTTGTGACTTGGCAAGTGACTTGGAACCAAAAGTTCTCGCCTTTCCTCATATCTTTCTGAAGTTTTTTTTTTTTAAAAAGAAGAATTTTGGCTGGAGTTTGGCTTTAGAGAAGAGCAGCAATAAGTAGAATGTGCCGAATATATAAGACATGGGTCTCTCGGTGGAAGGCATTTCCATCAGAGCCAATGGAGAATAGACCACATTTGTGCAGTACCATGAACCTAGTGCCTTGGAAAAAGATGGGGATAGCTACCCCACCTGCTAAACTGAGGTTTGCACTTGGTGATATAGGTATCAAGGGGGGTGTTGGGTTGGCAGTTCAGGTAAATTTAGTTACAGGTTCTGCTAACCCCCTTATTCTACCAATAGCTATCGGTAACTCTGTTTAAAAAAATCTACCGCTTACATGTTCGTAAAATACGTTATCAGGTAGGAAGAGAGCCGGATGCGGCCATTATGCTGGCTTCTAGACTGCTCTCTGCATCACCCCCAGGTAGGATTAGACCCCAAAGGAGCGTGTCACCACATCCTGATAACCAGACCTGGAGGTGAGAGATGAATTATTCACCACCTTGCCCTACATTTTTTGGTTGATTGACGGCTCCTCTTTTTAGTCACCTTGGGGATTTTTATGCTGAAGCAGATTTGGCTATGGTTGACAGTCAGTAATTTTTTTGTAAAGTGCCTTTGAAGTGCCTGCAATCCTTATGGTGGCCATAGATGGAGGAATCCTCTCTGCTGTGTTTGTTATTGTATTCTAATGGGGAGGGGCTCCACTGTCACAGTACGCAGATCACTGCTGAGCCTGATTGGCTGCAGCCGCTGATCGAATGAAAATTTTTCAAAATCCACTTTGACAAGTCGAGTGGGAATGGCCATAGATGGTTTTGAGATTTGGCTGGTCACATCTATGGCCAGCTTTAGCCTGGCCAGTCCTAGTGGATCTCCGAGTGAGATTTCATCCTGCGGCTGGTGTGAGGGAACATCTGTGCAATTTGAGAATTTGCATGGTAGAAATACTTGCCTGAACTATTGAACAATTGAACAAGGAGAATTTGCATGGTAACATAAAGGTTTTTTGCTATTTTATAAATTTCAAATTGTCTGATTTCTAAAGGATAATCTAATTTTTAAAAATCTACTTTTCTGTATTTTCAGAAAACAAGCTGAATCGCATGTGATTTAAAATCATCTCCAAGGAATAAGTCCTATCGGTGGATATATGAACTACTATCCCTCTTCTTTTGAACTGTATTGTTGCTGTATTGTCTGCTGTTGTAAAGCGCTGAGCAAACTGTTGGTGCTATATATAGCCTGTATAATAATAATAATAACTATAGTCCAGTTTATTATACGGTCAATCACTGGTGACCTATAAAATGATCCTGGAGGTTCAGTTCTGCCTGTGGTGCTGTCTGCTCCCTTCTGGACATGTGGTTATACCAGAACTGACCTTTAGAGGCAGCACTTGTCTTATTTTTTACCGCCTTATATATATTATCACCAAAGTGCCAAAACTTCTGATGCTTGAATTGAGGCAGTCCTTTCTTAGAATGCTGGAGCTAAACGCTTTGTCCTTTTTAGTGTTACATGATCTGTAAGGCTGCTTTCGCACTGATACGCTTTTCTCTCGCTTTTCCATTTAAAAAAAAGCAGAATAAAAAGTGTGACCATGTAATCCTAATTCTTCACACTGATCTGTTGCGGTTATGCTGCGATTTTTAAAATACTAGATGCAATTTTGGTGCGGTAAAAAATGAACGCATCTCCCCATTAAAAGGAATGGAAAACGCATCAAAAACACACCCATGTTGCGTTTTTGATGCAGTTCTTGACTCACATGTCATGTAAATAAAAAAAAAAATAAAAAAAGCACCGCATATGCATTTTTGCTATGGATAAGTGTGAAAGTAGCATTAGTGGTTACATTTTTCTTTTTTATGACAATGCACACTGATGAAAACCATCATAGGTAAAATAGCCTACATCTGTTGTTCTAATCACACATATGATTCTAATAGGCACCCTAGCTTAATATTTTCTTTCAGTTTTCAAGTGATCTCATTTTATTTGAACTTCAGAGGACTGCTGTATTTTTTTTTTTTTTTTTTTTTTTTCTTACATATTAGAGTTCATTTATTTACCACCAAAACCACTTTGTATTTATAAATACTCTATTATTATTATTATAATAATGGAGCGGCTGGTGTAAACGGACGTGTTTTGGATCAGCGGAGAGATCCCTCACTGAGCAAGCGGATTCGCTAAACGGGTCCTTCCCGTGTGAAAGAGCCTTTAGCAGAAAAGAAGATGCCTGTCAACTCCTGAACTGGCAGATGCATCCAAGGTAACCTATGGTACTGCTTAGGAATAGGTCAGAGTCATCATATTTATAATGGTCATCCGTTTTATTTGTTATACCAAAGACACATTTAATGGCTAAAATATGCCACTTCCTCATTTTAACAGTGTTACACAAGAATTTTTAAGTTAAATTACATTAACTATAAACCGTGGATTAAATCAATACAATAGAATTTATAAGTAAAGTGATATATAAATATAATACAATGAGCTTGTATTGTAAAATCATGAGGGTGGATCTATCATTTAAACATTTTCTAAAACATTATACCAAAAAAAAAAACGGTGGGATATATACAGAGTTGAGTGACCATGATAATAATAAATGCCTTAATATATGGTTGTGTGCAAAATAAAAATGTTTATGTAGGAGCTGATAAAGTAGACAGATATGCAATTTCCGCTATGAAGGTGCAATCTGTAACTGAATATATACTAAGATATATATATATATATAATGAAATATATTTTCCCTAGGAAATGTTAAATATATTTGTAAATTTCATATATATTTTTTTAATTTCATATATGGTACATGGAATTGCATGTGAATGACGAATAAGCTCTATATGCTCTTGGCAAGCTTTTTTTTTTTTTTTTACTTGTGAGCATCACATTTCCTATTTCTGCTAGGAAAGCGCAATGTCCTACGTAGTTCGCATGGGCTGGCCAAAGCATCCCGGTAGTGCTACACTCAGAGTTATTTTACTAAAACCAGAGAGTGAGAAATCTGGTGTAAAGCTGGCCATACATTTGTATATTTTTCTTGAGAATTTTGCTTTAGATTTACCAAAAAAACATATAATGTGAGGTCAAATCTAAACAACACTTTCAATTGTATCCAATTAGACAGGCCCTTGCACCTACATAGCTGAAGGTAAATCTAAAGGAAATTGGGCAGAAATTTGACAGAAAATTGTATAGTGTATGGCCAGCCTTATGCAGGCCATACATGGATCGAATTCTGAATTAATTTTCTTCAGAAAATCGGAAATTTCGTGCCATTTTGTAATCCGATGCTGCCATCATTTGCTTTTGAAATTCGACCAACAAAGCCTTCAATTTCCTATAGTAAACAGTTTTTCTGGCCACGAATTTCCTTTTCTTTCCAAGTCACAGCTCATGCACTTTCTTTTTAGTTTATATTTCTCGCACGATTCTTCCATCATTGATTTGAAATTTGTTCATTTTTCCAAAAATTTCCAACTTGCCCGATAACTCAGATTCGATGGTCACACGAAATTCGAACGAAAAATTTGTAAAAAAGATTTTCTAATGACAGATTTTTTCAGTATTCAACCCATGTATGGCCGACTTAACTCTGCATAGAAAGCAATCGACTTCCAGATTTTATTGTGAAAGCTTAATTAAACCAACTGAAGTTAGAAGCGGATTGGCTATCATGCACAGCTGCACCAGATTCTGAGTGCTCCAGTTTTAGTAGATCTACCTTTTATGAGACAACACACATGTAATATGGGTTGATGCACCCTGTAATGAATTTTATCTTGTAATTTTAATGCAATTATCCTTCATTAAAGTGTTCAAATTTACAGAGATTCAAATGTAAACTAACACCGTACACTCCCCGCTGTATTACCTCTGGGACCGCTGAGCTCTTTTTGCCCCCACAGCCGATCCAGGGATTTAAAATTGCCGTTCTTCACCCTCTTCTCTGTCAGCACGTATGGCATTTACTAGATCAATTTTTGATAGGTCATGAATTTGTTAAATGAAACTTTGCTTATTTTAACTTTACTATATTTTGCACTTAAATATCTGATTAATTTTAGAACAACATTTTTTTTTTATCAATCCAGACTGCCATTTCACTTCCCATGATGAAATGCAATATAATTTGAATTTTTGTTTTTCAGAATTTTTTTTTGCTGTTCTAACGTTGCACTGAACAAATCTGAGCACTTAAGTGAGCAATGGGAACAAAAACTATTTACTGAAATTACTAGTGCACTTTAGCATCAAATAAAAAAAAAAAAAAAAAAATGCGATCAATTATGTCAAGCTCTTGATTCCATCCCATCACTTGTGATACTCATTGCAAGCTCTTGATTCCATCCCATCACTTGTGATATACAAAAATCTACTACGACTTACATTTAAAAATGTTTGCAATGAGTGTCTAGATTTTGCTTTTCTTCCTTTTACAATTCAATGTATTGAAAAGTGCACTTTGTTCAATTGTAACCAGCTTGGAAAGTCCTCTTGTGTTGAGAAGACGTATTTATTCATTCTTTATTCATGGTTATTTATAATGCTTCCTACAATAAAGATTTTTAAAAGATTTTGCATTTTTTTTGTATTATACATTATTATTATGGCATAAAGTTTCGAGCTCTTTACAATCTACAGAGACACAGTACAGTTACAATTCAATCAAATACAAGAGGGTTAGGAGGGCCGTGCTCACAAGAGCTTACAATTTAATAGGGTGGGGCAAGCAATACGAAAGCTTATGACTGTGGGGGATGAGCTAATGGAGTTAACATTTCCGTTGCTGGTTGGAGGCGTGATTATTATTATTATTATTATTATACAGTATTTATAAAGTGCCAATAGTTCGCTCAGCGCTGTACATTACAAAGGGGGACAGAACATGTGACCGAACAATACAATGCAAAACATGAGGGGATCGAGGGCCCTGCTCTTTCAAGCTTACAATCTAGGAGGGAGGGGATGGTGGTACAGGAGGAGATAGCTGTGGGGGATGGGGTGTGGGAAGAGTGGAGGAGGTTGGCAAGTTAGCAGGGGGTGGGGTAGGCGTCTCTGAAAAGGTGGGTTTTCAGGGTGCGCCTAAAGGAGAGGAGAGTAGGTGATAATCTGATGGGTTGGGGCAGGGAGTTCCAGAGAATGGGTGACAACCTGGAGAAGTCCTGGAGGTGGGCATCAGGAAACTAGAGAGAAGGAGGTCTTGTGAGGAGTGGAGTGTGCGTGTTGGGTGGTACTTGGATATTAGATCGGTGATGTAGTTCGGGCAGTATGGTGGACGGCTTTGTACGTCAGTGTTAGGATTTTGATGCGTTGCGCAATCGGAAGCCAGTGGAGGGATTGGCAGAGGGGGGGGGGTGGCGTAAACGGAGTGGTTGGAAAGGTGAATGAGTCTGGCAGCCGTATTCAGGATCGACTGAAGCCGGGATACCCAGCGGCGAGGCAGGCCAGTGAGGAGGGAGTTGCAGTAGTCGAGTCGTGATATGATGAGGGAGTGGATGAGCTGTTTAGTGGTTTCTGGGGTTAGGAACGTGCGGATTTTGGCGATGTTGCGGAGGTGGAGTCTGCACGAGCTTGTTAAAGATTGGACTTGGGGCTGGAAGGATAGGTTGGAGTCCAGAATGACACCAAGTACTGTGGCCTGCGGGGGCGGGTGATATCTCTTTAGGGAAGCCTGAGTTTTCAGGGATTGCTTAAAGGCAGCCAGAGTAGGAGATAGCAGGACATATTGAGGTAGACTTCCAAGGAATGAAACAGGTTTTGGAGAAGTTGAAAAAAAAATTAAGGAACTATTAATGAAAATGCCAACATTGCAGTAGAGTTAAAGGATATGTTCACTTTTTGCCAAAAAATAATTGCACCTTTTTTTTTAACCCCTTGACGCCGACATCACACAAATATGTGTCCTCAAGGAACTTGGCTTTTTTCCGTGGGGCCGCATATTTGCGTACCTGTCTTTGTGCTGAGAGCATGCCGCTCGGCGCGCTCCCAGCACAAAGACTGCGGTGTCACTGAGAGCCCTGGGTCCCCTTCTAACGATCGGGACCCGGGACTCTCGATTCCAGGTCACATGCTCTCTCTATGCATGGAGAAGAGATACATTGTATCTCTAGAACTCCTGGCACAGAAAGAAGAAAAAAATGCCTAGATCAAGGTTTGATCTAGTTCAGTTCCAGGGTTAGTGTTTGGGTCAGGGTCAAAGGTCAAAAGGTCAGGGTCAAAGATCAGGATTTAAAAAAAAAAAAAAATTGGCATCAGTGTTTTAGGTAAAAAAAGACAAAAACAGAATGTGCACTATTGTTTCTGGGCTGTACTATGGGTACAAACAAATAACATACACATATATGGTATCGCTACGATTGTCAAGAGCTGGATAATTTATTTTGGTGGTAGGTTATGGTCATAACAAAAAACACACAGCTAAATAAAAAAAATTATTTCTTTACTTTTTTGGGCCAGTTTTCCTTGGGTATCTCCTGATTTTTTGAAGTTGGGTGACTCCATGCAACACAGATGTACAGCAGTTCTCAGAAACAGTGCGACTACAACCAAATATTCATTAAGTGATTCAAAGGAAAGCAAAATCTTCAAACATTTTTCAGTTTATATAGTGAATGTTTGAGTTTTCAAAAAAATAGCAGTGTTTGTATTTTTCTTTACAAAGTCTAATGTTCCTCTAAAAAAAATTGAAGAAAAGTGAATAACACAAATTTGAGATTTTTCTTCATGTTTTGATTTGGAATAGAATGTGTAGTGTTCCCAATGCATTTGTGTGCATTATGTAGTGAAGGGGGGGGGGGGGGGTAGTTCTACGATGGCCAGGCGGTGAGCACCTCTCCAGTACTCCCACCCGCCCACCTGACTGTGGGAAGTACTGCAATCCATCCTGGACTTACCATAGAACTATCACCCCTTCACTACATAACAAAACACACTGCATATTGAGAAGGGTGGGGGGAAGACATGTCGTATGTAGTGGAATGTGCGGAAGTCCATGATATGTAGTGAAGGGGGGGCAGTGTGTGCTATTTAGTGAAGGGAATGACACTGTGCATTATGTAGTGAAGGGGGGTGGTGGGTAGTTCTACGATGGCCAGGCAGTGAGCACCTCTCCAGTACTCCCAACCTGCCACGTGGACTGTGGGAAGTACTACAATCCATCCTGGACTTACCGCAGAACTATCACCCCTTCACTACAAAACACACACAAGATGTTGTCCGTGGTATGTAGTGCGGGTGAGGGACGGTCTGTGTCGTGAAGGGGGGGGGGGGTATGTGGTATGTAGTGGGGGGGGGAGAGGTCCGTTGTATGTAGTGGAGGGCAGTCCATGATATGTAATGAAGGGAGGGGCAGTGTGCAATATGTTAGTCGGGGGCACACGGTGTAGTGGGCGTGGGGGGCAGTGTGTGGTATGTAGTGTAGGGGGGGTAGTTCTACAATGGCCAGGCGGTGAGCACCTCTCCAGTACTCCCAACCCGCCCCACCTGACTGTGGGAAGTACTGCAATCCATTCTGGACTTACCGTAGAACTATCACCCCTTCACTGCAAAACACTGGATGCTCAGAATGGGGGGGGGGGTCGGTTCGTGGTATGTAGTGGGGGAGAGGGAAGGGGAAGGGCTGTGGTATATAGTAGGGGTGGGGGAAGTCTGTGGTATGTAGTGGGGGTGGGGGAAGGTCTGTGGTATGTAGTGGGGGGTGGGGGAAGGTCTGTGGTATGTAGTGGGGGTGGGGGAAGGTCTGTGGTATGTAGTGGGGGTGGGGGGAAGGTCTGTGGTATGGGCTAGTGGGGGTGGGGGAAGGTCTGTGGTATGTAGTGTGAGTTCAGTACATAGTAAAGGGGGGGGCAGTGTGAGGTTATGTAGTTGAAGGGGGGGGCTGTGAGTGGCATGTAGTGAAATTGGGGGGGTAGTGTGTTGTATTATGCATAGTGAAGGGGGGGGGGGGTTAGTGTGTGGTATGCAGTTTAAAGGGGAGTAGTTCTATGACGGCCAGGCGGTGAGACACTCTCTCCAGTACTCCCAACCCTCCCACCGTGACTGTGGGAAGAAACTGCATGTTGAGAGGAGGGGGGGCAACAGTTCATGGTATGTAGTAATGGGGGTGGGGGGAGGTCTGTGGTATGTAGTGGGAGATGGTCCGTGGTATGTAGTGGAGTTGTAGTGGGGTTGGGGTGTAGGGGGGTAGTGCGTGGTGGTGTGGGGTCAGTCGTGGTACTGTAGTGGGGGGGGGTGGGTCCATGGTATGTAGGGGGAGGGTCGTTACGTATGTAGGTGGGGGGCGCGGGTTGTCTGGGCATGGTAAGTGGGGTGGGGAGGGAGTGCGCTAGGTTATTTAGTGACTGGGTGGGGGAGTGTGAGGTGGGTCATGTCGAGGTTAAAGGGGGGGTGTGGCAGTGTGCGGGTATGTAGTGGGGGGGGGGGTAGTTCTACATATGGCCATGGGCGGTGAGCATTTCTGTATCCGAGTATCCCAACCCCGCCCACCTGACTGTGGAGAAGTACTGTATACCGATTGTGGTGTTACCGTTAGTAGAACGCCTATCACTTCTTCACTACAAAAAAACATGCAATTTGATTGTGGGAAGGGGAGGGGGGGGGGTTTTGTGTATGTAGGGGGGGGCGTTGCATGGTATGTGGTTCGGTTCGTAGTAATGTCGTGGGAGGTGGGGGTCGATCCGTGGTATGTACTGGGGGGGGATAGTCCGTGCATTCGGTGTGGAGGTTGGTGGGGGGTAAGGTCCGCGTATTAGTGGGGTTGGGTTGGGGCAGGGTCCGTGGTTATATCAGGTGGGGGAAGGTTCAATGAGTATGTAGTAGGGGGTGGGGGACAGTAGGGGGTATATAGTGAAGGAGGGGAGGGAGCGGTTGTAGTGAAGGGGGGGGTGGTGGCAGTGTGCGGTATTAGTTAGTGGAGGGGGCAGTTGTTTGGTATGTATGTAGAAGGGGGGGGGGGGGCAAGTGCAGTGATTCTGGTATGTAGTTAAAGGGAGGGCCAAGCAGTGTGTGGGATTGTAGTGAAGGGGGGGTAGTTCTAGATGGGCCAGGCGGTGAGCACCTCTCCAGTAATCTCCAACCCGGCCCAACCTGACTGTGGGAAGTTACTGCAATTTCCATCCTGGACTTACCGTAGACACTATCACACCTTCATACAAATAAACAGTGTTTTGAGAAGGGGTAAGGGGGGCGCTGTTGTGGTATTAGTGGTTGGGTAGGTGCATGGGATGGGGGTCCTTTCGTAATAGAGTAGAAGTTTAGTGTTGGTGGGGTGGGGTCGGCGTGGTATGTACTGGGGGTGGGGGATAGTTCCGTGCATGTATGTGAGGTGGGGGAAGTAGTCGCGGGTATATGTAGTGGGTGTTTGGGTGGTCAGTCCGTGTGTATATGAAGTTTGGGTGATTATTATTAATTGTCCATAAGTATGTCGTAGGGGGATGGGGGACAGTAGGGGGGTATATAGAAGGAGGTGGGGGTGCGTTTTGGGTCAGATAGTGAAGGGGGGGAGGGCGGTGGTGAAGGCATGGTATTGTTTACGTAGTAAATGGGGGTGGGGGGGGAGTGTGCGGTATATAGTTGGAAGGGGCCGGATGTTGACGTATTGTAGTTACGGGGCGGGGGGGGGGATGCAGGTATGGAAATGTTTTAAACGGGTTCGCTAGTTTAGGGTCATATAGTGCGGGAGGGGGTAGTTTCTTTACGATGGCCAGGCGGTGAGCATCTAAGTCTATTAACCTTTTGACCTGACTGTGGGGTACTGCAATCCAGTTATGGGACTTACTGTAGAAGGATCACCCCCTTCAGATTTGCACACTGTGTTAAATAGCAGGGGGGGGCGGCAGTCCGCGGGTTTGTTGTGGGTGTGGGGGCAGGGTGCGAATTGTGGTTGAAGGGGTGGTCTACTGGTTATGTAGTGCGGCCGATTTCGTATGTTTGGGGGTGGGGGTGGCGTTTAATATGTAGTGAAGGAGGGGGTCAGTGTGCACGTAATGTAGGTGAAGGGGGGGGCAGGGTGAGCTATGTAGTCAAGGGGACTGGTTGCAGGTGTGCGCTACATAGTCAAAGGGGGGGGGGCAGGTTGAGCTAGTCTAGGCGGGTTGGCGGGTGCGCTACGTAGTCCAAGGGGGGGGGGAGAGGGATAGGTGATACGTAGTCAAGGGGGGGGGCAGGGTTGCGCTAGTAGTCAAGGGGGGGGGCAGGGGTGCGTTACGATAGTCAAGGGGGGGAGGAGGTGTGCGCTACGTAAGTAGTGGCGAAGGGGGGCAGTGTGTGATGGCGTACGTAGTGGAGGGGGGGGTAAAGGGTTGCGTCTAGTAGTCAATGGGGGGGCAGGTTTGGTAGCGCTAGTAGTCAAGGTGGGGGGAACAGGGATGCGAAACGTAGTCATGGGGGGGCAGGGTGGTTTTACTGTATCGTAAGGTGCGGGGGTGGTCGATGTCAAGGGGCGGCAGGGTGCGCATTGTAGTAAGGCGGGGGGGGGCCGGGGTAGGTTGGTGTTGTGAGATGGGGTGAGTGTTAATATGTAGTGAAGTAGGAGGGCACGTGATTGTGCGCTGTGTATGAGGTGGAGGGGGGTGGTGGGGGGATTGGGGAGATTTTAGTGTGGTGGATAGGGTTGTTAAGGGGGGGGTTGGAACGTGAGATGGTGGTGTGCACACGCTCACAGTACCCCCACCACGCACAGATGACTGGGTGGAAATACGTTTGGCGGGTTGGGATCCTGGAGTGGGAAAGAATATACACGGTTTGTTACCGGATGGAAGGGGCTTAGAAGGGGGAGGCAGGGTGGTATGGTACTCGGTCCAAGGGAGGCGAGGGGGGTTTGACCATGTCGTAATTGGGGGAGAGGTCGTGTTATGTAGTGGGGGCCGGATTGTTCAGGTATGTATTGGGGGTGGGGGGTTGTGGCAGTCCGTAATATGTAGTGAAGGGAGGGGCCTGTGATGTTGGTATGTATTGAATTGGGGCCAGGGTGAGCTACGTAGTCAAGGGGGGGGCGCATTGGGTACGCGACATAGTCAAGGGGGGAGAATGGTGTTTCGAAGTCAAGGCGGGGATGGCAGGGTGCGCTACGTAGTCCAATGGGGGGGGATTGGGGCAGGGGCGCTTTGTAGTAAGAGTCAAGGGGGGGGGTAGGGAGCTACGTAGTCAAGGGGGGGGGCAGGGTGCGCTACGTAGTCAAGGGGGTGTAGCGGCAGGGTACGCGCTACGTGTATAGGGCGAGGGCAGGGTGGGCTACGTAGGCGAGAGGGGAGGGCAGGGTGCGCTACGTAGATCAAGGGGGGGGCAGGGTGGCTACGTAGTCAAGGGGGTGGGCAGGTGGACGCTACGTAGTCAAGGGGGGGCAGGGTGCGCTACGTAGTCAAGGGGGATGGGGGTTCTCAGGGTGCGCTCGTAGTTACATTAGTCAAGGGGGGTGGCAGGGAGCGCTACGGCGCTAGTCAAGGGATGGGGGGGCAGGGGTGGGCGCTACGTAGTGAAGGAGTGGGGTCAGGGTGCGGGGGTTATGTTCGGGGTGAGTGTCTGGGAGGTAGTGGAAGGGGGGGGCAGTGGTTTGCGGCTACGTTGTCAAGTGGGGGGGGGGGTGGTTGGTGGGTGTGTAGTGGGGGGTGTGGTTTTGTGGGGGGGTGGTTTAGGATGGGGGGGCCCAGGTGGCGTACTGTAGTGAAGTGGTGGGGGGTAGGGTGGCGCTTTGTAGTCAATAGTGGGAGGGTGCAGGGTCACGCTACTACGTCAAAGATTGGAAGGGGGGGGGTTCAGTGCGCTAGAGTAAGGGTAGTGGGGGGTCAGGTTGGTATAAGTAGTCAAGGGGGGGGGTGCGGGGTGGTGTTGGAGGGTTGGTGGGGGTGAGCTTCGGTAGTGATTGGGGGGTGGCTGTGACGCTAATATGTGAGTGGAAGGGGGGGGCAGTGTGTTGGGTTGCGAAGTGGGGGGGGGGGATGGGAAGTGAGGTAGTGCGCAGTGTTGTAGATTAAGGGGGGGGGCAGGGTGGCAAGGTGGGGCTAGGGTGGGGTGGTGCAACAGGGTGAGCTACGAAGTAAGTTTAATGGGACTTACCAGGGAACTTCACCCCTGCACTACGTAGTCATGGTTGAGAAGGGGGGGGCAGGTTCGCTAGTAGTATGTGGGTGGGGGTGGTTAAGTGTATGTCATGTGGGGGCAGGGTAGGTCGTGTTGATGTAGGGGGGGTGAGGTCTTGCGTATGTTATTGGGGGTCGGGGGGGGCAGGGGCGCTAGTAGGGGGGGGGGGGCAGGGTGGGGTGGGCGTAGTAAGGGGGGGGCAGGGTGCGCTACGTAGTCAAGGGGGGGGCAGGGTGCGCTACGTAGTTCAAGGGGGGGGGGCAGGGTGCGCTAACGTAGTCAAGGGGGGGGGGGGCTGGGGTACGTAGTAAAAGGGGGGGGGCGGGTGATGGTTCTCGTAGTCAGGGGGGGGGAGGGTTGGTTACGTTAGTCAAGGGGTGAGAGGGGGTGCGCTGGTAGTTACGATGAAGGGGGGGGGGGCATTGGGGTGATGTAGTCAATCGGGGTTTTATGGGGTGGGGGTAGTATGTCAAGGGGGGGGCGGTGCGTGGTGTACAGATTAGGTATTAAGGGGGGGGGGCAGGGTGCGCTACGTAGTGTGGGGGGGGGGGCAGGGTTGCGGGGTTATTTCGTGAGTCAAGGGGGGGGGGCAGGGTGGGGCCCTAGTAGTCAAGGGGAAGGCCGCAGGGGCGCTTTTGTGGTATCATAGGGGGGGTTGGGGTAGGGTGAGGGGGACGAAGGGTACGTAGGGGGGGGGGGGTCAGGGTGCGCTACGTATCAAGGGGGGGGGGCAGGGTGGCATACGTAGTCAAGTTGGGGTATGGGGTTGTCTGTAAGTAGGGGGGGTAGTGTGGGGTATTGGTGGAGGGCGGGGGGGAGGGTTAGCTACGTAGTAAAGGGGGGGGGTGGGTGGACGTAGTCAAGGACTGGGGGCAGGGTGCGGGGACGTAGTCAAGGGGGGGGGGGGGCGGGTACGTACGTAGTCAAGGGGGGGGAGCAGGGTGCGCTACGTAGTCATGTGGGGGGGGGCAGGGGCGCTACGTAGTCAAGGGGGAGGGGCAGGGTGCGAGCTATGTAGTAAGGGGGTGGGGCTCGGGGTGCGCTACGGGTCAGGGGGGGGAGGGGTGGTACGTAGGTCAAATCCCGGGGGGGCAGGGTGCGCTACGTAGTCAAGGAGGGGGGGTAGGGGGGGTGAGGGTTCGTAGTGAGAGGGGTGAGCTTGTCTGTAGTATGTAGTGAAAGGGGGGCAGTGTTTGGTATGTTGTTGAAGTGTGGGGGGGGGGATTGGGGGTGGATGTAGTGTGTGGTAAGTAGTTAAGGGGGGGGTAGTTCTACGTTGGCCAGGCGGTGAGCACCTCTCCAGTACTCCCCAACCCGCCCACCTGGGAAGGGGGGGTGTGGGGTGCGTACGTAGTCAAGGGGGGACTTACCGTAGAATTACTATCACCCCTGCACTGCACATAACACACACTACATGTTTGAGAAGGGGGGGGCAGGGTCCGCTACGTAGTAAGTAGGGGGTGGTCCATGGTATGGGGTGGGGGGGACAGGGTCCGATTTTATATGTAGTGGGGTGATCTTCGTGGTTGTGCGCTATGTATTGGGGGGTGGCAGTAAATATGTAGTGAAGGGAGGGGCAGTGTGGCGGTACGTAGTCAAGGGGGGGGGGCAGGGTGCGCTACGTAGTCAAGGGGGGGGGCAGGGTGCGCTACGTAGTCAAGGGGGGGCAGGGTGCGCTACGTAGTCAAGGGGGGAGGGCAGGGTGCGCTACGTAGTCAAGGGGGGGGGCAGGGTGCGCATACGTAGTCAAGGGGGGGGCAGGGTGCGTACGTAGTCAAGGGGGGGGGGGGGGGCAGGGTGCGCTACGTAGTCAAGGGGGGGGGCAGGGTGCGCTTTCGTAGTCAAGGGGGGGGGCAGGGGTGCTGTACGTAGTGGGGGGGGGGGGGCAGGGTGCGTATGTAGTCAAGTGGGGGGGGGGATGGGAGTGAGTGTAGTGTGTGGTAAGTAGTTTAAGGGGGGGGTAGTTCCGTACGATGGCCAGGGGGTGAGCACCTCTCCAGTACTCCCAACCCGCCCTCCTGAAGTGGGGAAGGGGTACTGAATCCATCGGGGACTTACCGTAGAAACTATCACCCCTTCACTACATAACACACAGCTACGTGTTGAGAGGGGGGGCAGTCGCGGTATGTAGTGGGGGGGGGTCCAGGGGTGGGGTGAGGGGGGTCCGTGTTATGTTAGTGCGATCTTCGTAGTATTGGGGGGGGGGGGTTAAGGGACAGGGTCCGTAATATAGTGAAGGGAGGGGCAGGGGTTCGCTACGTAGTCAAGGGGGGGGGCAGGGTGCGCTACGTAGTCAAGGGGGGGGGGGGGAGGGTGCGCTACGCAGTCAAGGGGGGGGGGCAGGGTGCGCTATGTAGTCAAGGGGGGGGGGAGGCAGGGTGCGCTACGTAGTCAAGGGGGGGGGGCAGGTGCGCTACGTAGTCAAGGGGGGGGGCAGGGTGCGCTACGTAGTCAAGGGGGAGGGGCAGGGTGCGCTACGTAGTCAAGGGGGGGGGGGGCAGGGTGCGCTACGTAGTCAAGGGGGGGGGCAGGGTGCGGGGGGGGGATTGGGAGTGAGTGTAGTGTGTGGTAAGTAGTTAAGGGGGGGTAGTTCTACGATGGCCAGGCGGTGAGCACCTCTCCAGTACTCCCAACCCGCCCACCTGACTGTGGGAAGTACTGCAATCCATCCTGGACTTACCGTAGAACTATCACCCCTTCACTACATAACACACACTACATGTTGAGAAGGGGGGGGGGCAGTCCGCGGTATGTAGTGGGGGGGTCCATGGTATGGGGTGAGGGACGGTCCGTGTTATGTAGTGGGGGGCCGATCTTCAGTATGTATTGGGGGTGGGGGGTGGCAGTCCGTAATATGTAGTGAAGGGAGGGGCAGTGTACGGTACGTAGTGGGGGGGCAGGGTGCGCTACGTAGTCAAGGGGGGGGGGGTGGTGCGCTACGTAGTCAAGGGGGGGGGGCAGGGTGCGCTACGTAGTCAAGGGGGGGGGGGCAGGGTGCGCTACGTAGTCAAGGGGGGGGGCAGGGTGCGCTACGTAGTCAAGGGGGGGGGGGGGGTGCGCGCTACGTAGTCAAGGGGGGGGGCAGGGTGCAGGGTGCGCGCTACGTAGTCAAGGGGGGGGGCAGGGTGCGCTACGTAGTCAAGGGGGGGGGGCAGGGTGCGCTACGTAGTCAAGGGGGGGGGGGGCAGGGTGCGCTACGTAGTCAAGGGGGGGGGCAGGGTGCGCTACGTAGTCAAAGGGGGGGGGGGCAGGGTGCGCTACGTAGTAGTCAAGGGGGGGGCAGGGTGCGCTACGTAGTCAAGGGGGGGGGGCAGGGTGCGCTACGTAGTCAAGGGGG
Source organism: Staurois parvus (assembly GCA_951230385.1). Taxonomy (NCBI): domain Eukaryota; kingdom Metazoa; phylum Chordata; class Amphibia; order Anura; family Ranidae; genus Staurois; species Staurois parvus. The sequence continues at coordinate 7,392 of CATNWA010017584.1, read as the reverse complement.
GGGGGGGTGCGGCTACGTAGTCAAGGGGGGGGGCAGGGTGCGCTACGTAGTGAAGGGGGGGGGGGCAGGGTGCGGTTCGTAGTGAAGGGGTGAGGGGCAGTCGTAATATGTAGTGAAGAGGGGGGGCAGTGTTTGGTATGTTGTGAAGTGGGGGGGGGGATTGGGAGTGAGTGTAGTGTGTGGTAAGTAGTTAAGGGGGGGTAGTTCTACGATGGCCAGGCGGTGTGCACCTCTCCAGTACTCCCAACCCGCCCACCTGACTGTGGGAAGTACTGCAATCCATCCTGGACTTACCGTAGAACTATCACCCCTTCACTACATAACACACACTACATGTTGAGAAGGGGGGGGGCAGTCCGGGGTAGTATGTAGTGGGGGGGTAGTCCATGGTATGGGGTGAGGGACGGTCCGTGTTATGTAGTGGGGCTGATCTTCGTATGTATTGGGGGGGGGGGTGGCAGTCCGTAATATGTAGTGAAGGGAGGGGGGGCAGTGTACGGCTACGTAGTGAAGGGGGGGCAGGGGTGCGCTACGTAGTCAAGGGGGGGGGGGGGCAGGGTGCGCTACGTAGTCAAGGGGGGGGGGCAGGGTGCGCTACGTAGTCAAGGGGGGGGGGGCAGGGTGCGCTACGTAGTCAAGGGGGGGGGGGGGTGCGCTACGTAGTCAAGGGGGGGGGGGGGCAGGGTGCGCTACGTAGTCAAGGGGGGGGGCAGGGTGCGCTACGTAGTCAAGGGGGGGGGGCAGGGTGCGCTACGTAGTCAAGGGGGGGGGGGGCAGGGTGCGCTACGTAGTCAAGGGGGGTGCGCTACGTAGTCAGGGGGGGGGCAGGGTGCGCTACGTAGTCAAGGGGGGGGGCAGGGTGCGCTACGTAGTCAAGGGGGGGGCAGGGTGGCGCGCTACGTAGTCAAGGGGGGGGGGGTGCGCTACGTAGTCAAGGGGGGGGGGCAGGGTGCGCTACGTAGTCAAGGGGGGGGGGGGCAGGGGTGCGCTACGTAGTAGTCAAGGGGGGGGGCAGGGTGCGCTACGTAGTGAAGGGGGGGGGCAGGGTGCGGTAGTCGTAGTGAAGGGGGGGCTGTCTGTAGTATACGTAGTGAAGGGGGGGGGGGGCAGTGTTTGGTATGTTGTGAAGTGGGGGGGGGGGTGGGCTTTGGGAGTGAGTGTAGTGGTGTGTGTGTAAGTAGTTAGGGGGGGTAGTTCTACGATGGCCAGGCGGTGAGCACCTCTCCAGTACTCCCAACCCGCCCACCTGACTGTGGGAAGTACTGCAATCCATCCTGGACTTACCGTAGAACTATCACCCCTGCACTACATAACACACACACTACATGTTGAGAAGGGGGGGGGGGGCAGTCCGCGGTATGTAGTGGGGTGGTCCATGGTATGGGGTGAGGGACGGTCCGTGTTATGTAGTGGGGGCTGATCTTCGTATGTATTGGGGGGGGGGGGGTGGCAGTCCGTAATATGTAGTGAAGGGAGGGGGGGCAGTGTACGTAGTAGTGAAGGAAGGGGGGCAGGGTGCGCTACGTAGTCAAGGGGGGGGGGGCAGGGTGCGCTACGTAGTCAAGGGGGGGGGGGCAGGGTGCGCTACGTAGTCAAGGGGGGGGGGGGGGGGGTGCGCTACGTAGTCAAGGGGGGGGGGGGGCAGGGTGCGCTACGTAGTCAAGGGGGGGGGGGGGGGGTGCGCTACGTAGTCAAGGGGGGGGCAGGGTGCGCTACGTAGTCAAGGGGGGGCAGGGTGCGCTACGTAGTCAAGGGGGGGGCAGGGTGCGCTACGTAGTCAAGGGGGGGGGCAGGGTGCGCTACGTAGTCAGGGTGCGCTACGTAGTCAAGGGGGGGGGGGGGGGCAGGGTGCGCTACGTAGTCAAGGGGGGGGGGCAGGGTGCGCTACGTAGTCAAGGGGGGGGGGGGCAGGGTGCGCTACGTAGTCAAGGGGGGGGGGGGGGGGTGCGCTACGTAGTCAAGGGGGGGGGGGGGTGCGCTACGTAGTGAAGGGGGGGGCAGGGTGCGTTCGTAGTGAAGGGGTGAGGGGGGAGCTGTAGTATGTAGTGAAGAGGGGGGGGGGCAGTGTTTGGTATGTTGTGAAGTGGGGGGGGGGATTGGGGGAGTGAGAGTGTAGTGTGTGGTAAGTAGTTAAGGGGGGGTAGTTCTACGATGGCCAGGCGGTGAGCACCTCTCCAGTACTCCCAACCCGCCCACCTGACTGTGGGAAGTACTGCAATCCATCCTGGACTTACCGTAGAACTATCACCCCTCACTACATAACACACACTACATGTTGAGAAGGGGGGGGGGGGCAGTCCGTAGGGTATGTGGGGGCGCAGTATGGGGGGTGTACGTAGTCATGGGTGGGGGGCATGTATGGGGTGAGGGACGGTCCGTGTTATGTAGTGGGGGCGATCTTCGGTATGTATTGGGGGGGGGGGGTGGCAGTCCGTAATATGTAGTGTGAAGGGAGGGGCAGTGTGCGGTATGTAGTCAAGGGGGGGGGCAGGGTGCGCTACGTAGTCAAGGGGGGGGGGCAGGGTGCGCTACGTACGTAGTCAAGGGGGGGGCAGGGTGCGCTACGTAGTCAAGGGGGGGGGGCAGGGTGCGCTACGTAGTCAAGGGGGGGGGGCAGGGTGCGCTACGTAGTCAAGGGGGGGGGCAGGGTGCGCTACGTAGTCAAGGGGGGGGGGGGGGCTACGTAGTCAGGGGGGGGCAGGGCGCTACGTAGTCAAGGGGGGGGGGGCAGGGTGCGCTACGTAGTCAAGGGGGGGGGCAGGGTGCGCTACGTAGTCAAGGGGGGGGGCAGGGTGCGCTACGTAGTCAAGGGGGGGGGGGCAGGGTGCGCTACGTAGTCAAGGGGGGGGGGCAGGGTGCGCTACGTAGTCAAGGGGGGGGGGGTGCAGGGTAGTCGCTACGTAGTCAAGGGGGGGGGGGGGGCAGGGGTGCGCTACGTAGTCAAGGGGGGGGGGGCAGGGTGCGCTACGTAGTCAAGGGGGGGGGGCAGGGTGCGCTACGTAGTAGTCAAGGGGGGGGCAGGGGTGCGCTACGTAGTCAAGGGGGGGGCAGGTACGTACGTAGTCAAGGGGGGGGGCAGGGTGCGCTACGTAGTCAAGGGGGGGGGCAGGGTGCGCTACGTAGTGAAGGAGGGGGGGGCAGGGTGCGGTTCGTAGTGAAGGGGTGAGCTGTCTGTAATATGTAGTGAAGAGGGGGGCAGTGTTTGGTATGTTGTGAAGTGGGGGGGGGGGGAGTGGGAGTGTGTAGTGTGTGGTAAGTAGTTAAGGGGGGGTAGTTCTACGATGGCCAGGCGGTGAGCACCTCTCCAGTACTCCCAACCCGCCCACCTGACTGTGGGGAAGTACTGCAATCCATCCTGGACTTACCGTAGAACTATCACCCCTTCACTACATAACACACACTACATGTTGAGAAGGGGGGGGGGCAGCAGTCCGCGGTATGTAGTGGGGGGGTCCATGGTATGGGGTGAGGGGGAGTCCGTGTTATGTAGTGGGGGGATCTTCGGTATGTATTGGGGGTGGGGGGGGGGCAGTCCGTAATATGTAGTGAAGGGGGGGGCAGTGTGCGGTGTAGTAGTAGTCAGTGAAGGGGGGGGGGCAGGGTGCGCTACGTAGTCAAGGGGGGGGGGCAGGGTGCGCTACGTAGTCAAGGGGGGGGGGGAGGGTGCGCTACGTAGTCAAGGGGGGGGGCAGGGTGCGCTACGTAGTCAAGGGGGGGGGGGGGGCAGGTGCGCTACGTAGTCAAGGGGGGGGGGCAGGGTGCGCTACGTAGTCAAGGGGGGGGGGCAGGGTGCGCTACGTAGTCAAGGGGGGGGGGGTGCGCTACGTAGTCTACGGCAGGGTGCGCTAGTAGTCAGGGGGGGGGGCAGGGTGCGCTACGTAGTCAAGGGGGGGGGCAGGGTGCGCTACGTAGTCAAGGGGGGGGCAGGGTGCGCTACGTAGTCAAGGGGGGGGGCAGGGTGCGCTACGTAGTCAAGGGGGGGGGGGCAGGGTGCGCTACGTAGTCAAGGGGGGGGGGGCAGGGTGCGCTACGTAGTCAAGGGGGGGGGGCAGGGTGCGCTACGTAGTCAAGGGGGGGCAGGGTGCGCTACGTAGTCAAGGGGGGGGGGCAGGGTGCGCTACGTAGTCAAGGGGGGGGGCAGGGTGCGCTACGTAGTCAAGGGGGGGGGCAGGGGCGCTGCGCTACGTAGTCAAGGGGGGGGGGGTGGTGCGCTACGTAGTCAAGGGGGGGGGCAGGGTGCGCTACGTAGTCAAGGGGGGGGCAGGGTGCGCTACGTAGTCAAGGGGGGGGGCAGGGTGCGCTACGTAGTCAAGGGGGGGGGGGGGGGTTCAGGGTGCGCTACGTAGTCAAGGGGGGGGGGGGGTGCGCTACGTAGTCAAGGGGGGGGGCAGGGTGCGCTACGTAGTACAAGTGAGGGGGGGGGGCAGGGGTGCGCGCTACGTAGTCAAGGGGGGGGGGGGCAGGGTGCGCTACGTAGTCAAGGGGGGGGCAGGGTGCGCTACGTAGTCAAGGGGGGGGGGTGCAGGGTGCGCTACGTAGTCAAGGGGGGGGGCAGGGTGCGCTACGTAGTCAAGGGGGGGGGCAGGGTGCGCTACGTAGTAAGGGGGGGGGGGGGGTGCGCTACGTAGTGAAGGAGGGGGGCAGGGTGTAGTGGTTCGTAGTGAAGGGGTGAGCTGTCTACGTAGTAAGGGGGGGGGGCAGTGTTTGGTATGTAGTGAAGGGGGGGGGGAGGGTGGGAGTGTAGTGTAGTGTGTGGGGTAGTTAAGGGGCGGGGGGTAGTTCTACGATGGCCAGGCGGGTGAGCACCTCTCCAGTACTCAAGGGGGGGCCCACCTGGTGGGAAGCTACTGTAGTCATCCTGGGGGCTTACCGTAGAACTATCACCCCTTCACTACATAACACACACTACATAGTTGAGAAGGGGGGGGGGGGCAGGGTGCGCGGTATGTAGTGGGGGGGGGTCCATGTATGGGCTACGTAGGGGGACGTCCGTGTTATGTAGTGGGGGGCCGATCTTCGTATGTATTGGGGGGGGGGGGGTGGCAGGGTGCGTACGTAGTAGTGAAGGGGGGGCAGGTGCGGTACGTAGTCAAGGGGGGGGGCAGGGTGCGCTACGTAGTCAAGGGGGGGGGGGGGGTGCGCTACGTAGTCAAGGGGGGGGGCAGGGTGCGCTACGTAGTCAAGGGGGGGGGGCAGGGTGCGCTACGTAGTCAAGGGGGGGGGCAGGGTGCGCTACGTAGTCAAGGGGGGGGGGCAGGGTGCGCTACGTAGTCAAGGGGGGGGGCAGGGTGCGCGCTACGTAGTCAAGGGGGGGGGGGCAGGGTGCGCTACGTAGTCAAGGGGGGGGGGCAGGGTGCGCTACGTAGTCAAGGGGGGGGGGCAGGGTGCGCTACGTAGTCAAGGGGGGGGGGGGGTGCGTGCGCTACGTAGTCAAGGGGGGGGGGGGCAGGGGTGCGCTACGTAGTCAAGGGGGGGGGCAGGGTGCGCTACGTAGTCAAGGGGGGGGGGCAGGGTGCGCTACGTAGTCAAGGGGGGGCAGGGTGGGTGCGCTACGTAGTCAAGGGGGGGGCAGGGTGCGCTACGTAGTCAAGGGGGGGGGGCAGGGGTGCGCTACGTAGTAGAAGGGGGGGGGGCAGGGCAGGGGTGCGCTACGTAGTCAAGGGGGGGGGGGGGCAGGGTGCGCTACGTAGTCAAGGGGGGGGGGGGCAGGGTGCGCTACGTAGTCAAGGGGGGGGGCAGGGTGCGCTACGTAGTCAAGGGGGGGGGGCAGGGTGCGCTACGTAGTCAAGGGGGGGGGGCAGGGTGCGCTACGTAGTCAAGGGGGGGGGCAGGGTGCGCTACGTAGTCAAGGGGGGGGGGGGGCAGGGGTGCGCTACGTAGTCAAGGGGGGGGGGCAGGGTGCGCTACGTAGTCAAGGGGGGGGCAGGGTGCGCTACGTAGTCAAGGGGGGGGGGGCAGGGTGCGCTACGTAGTCAAGGGGGGGCAGGGTGCGCTACGTAGTCAAGGGGGGGGGGCAGGGTGCGCTACGTAGTCAAGGGGGGGGGGGGCAGGGTGCGCTACGTAGTCAAGGGGGGGGGCAGGGTGCGCTACGTAGTCAAGGGGGGGGGTGGGGGCAGGGTGCGCTACGTAGTCAAGGGGGGGGGGCAGGGGTGCGCTACGTAGTCAAGGGGGGGGGCAGGGTGCGCTACGTAGTCAAGGGGGGGGGCAGGGTGCGCTACGTAGTCAAGGAGGGGGGCAGGGCGCGCTACGTAGTCAAGGGGGGGGGGGGGGTGCGCTACGTAGTGAAGGGGGGGGCAGGGTTGCGCTACGTTAGTGAAAGGGGGGGGGCAGGGTGCGCTACGTAGTCAAGGGGGGGCAGGGGTTGTGGTGCGCTACGTAGTCAAGGGGGGGGCGGCAGGGTGCGCTACGTAGGCAAGGGGGGAGCACCTCTCCAGTACGCTAACCCGTCACCTGACTGTGGGGGGGCAGTACTGCAATCCATCGGACTTACGTAGTCTAGGGGGGGGGCAGGTGCATAACGCACACGTAGTCAAGTTGGGGGGGGCAGGGGTCAAGGGGTATGTAGTGGGCAGGGTGGTATGTATGGGTGGGGCAGGGTCCGCTACGTATGTAAGGGGGGGGGGGGGGGGCGCTACGTACGTAGTGAAGGGAGGGGGGCGCAGGGTGGTCAGCGTAGTAATGAAGGGGGGGGGGGTGCGCTACGTATATCAAGGGGGGGGGCAGGGTGCGCTACGTAGTCAAGGGGGGGGGGGGCAGGGTGCGCTACGTAGTCAAGGGGGGGGGGGGCAGGGTGCGCTACGTAGTCAAGGGGGGGGGGCAGGGTGCGCTACGTAGAAGGGGGGGGCAGGGTGCGCTACGTAGTCAAGGGGGGGGCAGGGGGTTGCGCTACGTAGTCAAGGGGGGGCAAGGGTGCGCTACGTAGTCAAGGGGTGGGGGGGGGGTTCGCTACGTAGTCAAGGGGGGGGGGCAGGGTGCGGTACGTAGTCAAGGGGGGGGGGGGCAGGGTGCGCTACGTAGTCAAGGGGGGGGGGGTAGGCAAGGGGTGGCCAGGGTGCGCTACGTAGTCAAGGGGGGGGGCAGGGTGCGCTACGTAGTCAAGGGGGGGGGGGCAGGTGCGTGCGCTACGTAGTCATGGGGGGGGGGCAGGGTGGTGCGCTACGTAGTCAAGGGGGGGGGGGGCTACGTAGTCAAGGGGGGCGCTACGCTACGTAGTCAAGGGGGGGGGGCAGGGTGCGCTACGTAGTCAAGGGGGGGGGGCAGGGTGCGGCTACGTAGTCAAGGGGGGGGGGGCAGGGTGCGCTACGTAGTCAAGGGGGGGGCAGGGTGCGCTACGTAGTCAAGGGGGGGGCAGGGTGCGCTACGTAGTCAAGGGGGGGGGGGCAGGGTGCGCTC